>BQNB010149716.1:0-16133 GCA_026074375.1 Tanacetum coccineum | reverse complement strand
TTCATTTCATGATTTATATAATTGTTATATAGTTAATCATCACCTAAGGTATTTTATAAGTTTATAAAATGGATGTTTACACATTATTATATTTGAATTTCATTTTTGGTTTAATGTTATGTTGCTAAAATGATGATAGAAGGCAAGAACACACTTAGTTTAATTATTTGTTAATTTATAAAACTAGTTTATAAATTAATTATATAAAAATTTATTTATTAACTTTATGAATAAATAAATGTGAAGACTTGTATTCTTGGACATATTCTTGGATACAAAGTAGAGGACTCAAATTACATCAAGGATGTGCTATGACATAAAGTAGAGGACTTGTAGTATTTTAATCAAGTGAAAAAGTATATAAAACAAGTTATAAAACTTTTAATTTAAAAACTTAATTTGCTATTGTTTTAATTCAAACCATATAATATTTATTTTATTAAATTAGTACATCTCATAAGGACCGTAAGCATATAAAGAACTCAAAAATCCGAATTATAACGAAGAAGTTATGATATTTACAAGATTGTACGTAAAAGTGTTTTTATAAAAGTATTTTTATAAAATTCTGAGATTTTCGAATCTGATAAAAATGTAAACATATTTTTCTGAGAAATTACAAGTCATGAGGATTCCAAAACTATAAAGTACACTAAGAATGAATTTATAACAAAGAAGTTACGCTAATTACAAGTTTACGACAAAAAATATTTTTATAAAAATGTGTTACTGTTCATAATAGTGGGTTGTTGGAAAATATTTTTCTTAGATAGAGCTTTTAATTACGAAGACGTGGACATAAAAATCACTAAAAACCGAATTAAAACAAATGGGATATGATTTTTATACGATTTCAGTAATTAAAATTTATAAAAAGTATTTTTATAAATTTCCACTTACTGTTACTGTTCATAACAGTACATACAAATATAATGAATGTAAAATTTGATTAGATTTTTCAAATACGATTCCATACATATAAAGAACGTATAAAACGAAGTTAAAAGGAAAAAGATATAAGGTTTATAAAACCTTATGCATTATTTTTATACTTGTGCACAATTTTTGTGAAATCAATTAAACTAATTATATAATATCATTATATAATTACATAAAGGTGTTAAAACAATTATTATTTATAACCGATCAATTGTTGGACAAATATAACATTTTTACAAATACAAATACATGAACATTATTTTACAAAGTACAAATTTATATTGTTTAATTTTATAAATTCAACAAACATGCTTAGGTGGTGATGTAACTATATAGAATTATATGTTGTGTTAGTTATTCAAAGTACATGGGACTCATACGACCTATATTTAATTAGGTTGCATTCGGACTACGTGACGATTTTCACACTATTTGATTTAGATAATCATTTCATTCATTGAGGTGGGTTCATAGCCTCATATTTTACAATTACAATGATTTACAACTTTAGGGGTGAGAAATTTGCATTGTTTTACAAATTGGACGCAAGTGTACATTTTAACATGATTACGTGTTTGTCTAAGTAGCGATAACCCTCTAAGCCTATTATCATGAACTATCAATTACTTTGTGTAAGCGCGAATGTTATAAATAGATCTATTTGGGATTAACATCCTCGTTCGGGGGAGTAGCGCTCACTGTGCATGTTTACCGGACAACGGACGTATACCATGTCGGATTTGGGATGTTGCGGGTTAGAACATCATCAAGGGAAATGTAGGCAATTTATATTGTAATTCATACATGTCGAGCTTCAGTGTCATGAGCTTAGGGAAACGTAATTACATTTTATGATGTTTGCATCTGTTGCATTATCATACACTTGAAAATCTTGCGGTCCTACATTATATTTACTTAAACCTGTGAATTCATCAACTTTATGTTGACGTTTTAAAGCATGTTTTTCTTAGGTCAATAAGGTGCAAGTCAAGGATACATTGGTGGTCGTTCTTTTGAATGTCATTGCATAAAGATTTAGAGCATTACATTTTAGGGATATTTGTTATGTTTTAAAATCTTTACATTTACAAGTGAACACGTTAAGCCGTGGTGCTTCTGTAACAAACAATTTATGAAATCTAATGTATCAGTTTTTCAAACGACTCATTTAGAGGTCGTTCTTATATCTTGTGCTATTGATCTATGATGTAACGCTCCCGGACACATTATTCCGCTGCGACCCTATTTGGGGGTCTTACATGATTGATACACGAAACTTGCAGGTCGAAAGCGAATGGGTGGTGAGACACCAGATAATTTAAAATTCGGATCCGATGTTAAATGTGGAACGCTTTATTGACGACGCAATTTTAGGGTTTTTGTTTTGGGAGTTTTGGGAGTTTTGTTAGATATTGCAAATAATATTGAGAAGTATATAGAAAGTGGCATGAATAATTGTATTAAATGATGAAATGAATGAGGTATTTATAGGGTAAGAGTTTAAATTTTAAAAGTTTCAAAAAGTTTTTATTTATTTATAAATCAAACAGTAAATTTTGATGTGTTTTTTGTACATACACTAATAATACTCAACTACACCACAGCACATCAACTACAACAACCCTTAACTTCGCTACATGCGCTCAACTGAACAATCTGATAACTACTAAACGTCACACATAATGATAGGTGAGACATTCATAAGGTTACTAAAGGCACAAACCCACTCCAACACGACTGTACAATACACGCACACACGAAAACACGACATCCACACGAATCAATAACAACTCATAAAATGGAAACAACTAAACATCACATAAAGCGTACACTACTTATGCTTAGATTAGCATAAGCATCATATCCAGCTCACCTAAATGGAATCAACAACTTATACCCATCTTTTACGAACAACACCGGTGCTCACCCCACGGAGAGTGACTAGGTCGAATAAATCCCTTGTCCTGCAACTATTGAAGCTGTTCAGATAACTCTTGCATTTCTGACGGCGCTAGTCAATATGGAGACTTAGCAAAAGGCATCGCTCCAGGAACTAAGTCTATATGAAATTCTACTTGACGTTGAGGCGGTAACCCCAGTTAAATCTGTCCGCAACACCTTAGGGAATCTCATACAATGAGATTCACCTAACATTCTGATGTCATCTACTTTTGCGCTCATCAAATGGCTTTCGAGTACTCTAAGGAACGTTTCCCCTTTCAAGAAGAGTACTTCTCTGTTCATCCTAACCACCTTCTCATGGCAGACTATTTCAGCTTTATGTTTTGACAACCAATCCATCCCTATAATAACATCAAAACTCCTATGCCCTAACGATATTAAATCTATAGCGAACAGGGAATTTCCTAATTCTAGTTTTCAATCATGAATAATCCTATCAACTTCTACTTTCTTACCATCAGCCACTTCTATCACATAACCATGCTTTACCATACTCGGTTTCATAATTAATAAAGGCACAAATTTAGTAGAGATAAAACTAAAATTAGCTACAGATTCAAAGAGAACAGTAGCAAAGTAATCGTTTAAAAACAATTTACCCATCACTATGTTAGGATCTTGAAGAGCATCAATCGCGTTCACATTGAAGGCCCTTCCTCTAGCTTGATTCCCGTTGTTCCTTGGGTTATGGCTACCTTCAATAGTTAAACGGTTTCCACTTTGGCCAGGGGAGCTCTGTTTAAAACTTAAGGACAGGTGGATTACGAAAATGATCGAGGAGACTAGCCCACACTCAAAACATGTGCCTTTGATTACTCTCCGTCTTCACCAGTCATATATTGGCGCCAACTCAACTTGCCTAACAGGCGGACGACAAACTCTTAGCAAAAGTGATCCTGGTTCTAATAATTGTAACACAGCCTACAAGGTCCACCTTCGGGATGGTAAGCAAAACACTTGCCACACCTAGGATGAAAACCAGTATACTCATTCCTAGGAGGACCCGCTGCTACAAATCCTTTTCCTACCTTTGCTCTCTTACTATCATTTCATGAGCTTCCTTGCTTACCTAACTCCACAACTTCCTTCCTCCTTTTGCTGCTCTTAGACAATGTTCCACATCTAACCGCTTCATCGGTTAATGCTTTAGCCTTAAGGATTGCGCTTTGAATCGTGACTGGTTGAGTCGCTCGAATCATTCCATGAATCTGAGGGGCCAATCCATGGATGTATCTCTCGATGTGCTTCGACTCAGGATTAACCAAATGTGGGACCAACTTAGCCAACTCATGGAATCTATCAGTGTATGTAGCATGATTAGCTCCCACTATGGCGTGATTCCAAACTCAGTCTCTAGCTTCTCCATCTCGTTACTTAGGCAAAACTCTTCCACCATTAACGCCTTAAATTCTTCCTATGTCATTCCCATAGCAGCTTCACGACCTCTTGCTTGTATTTGAGTATTCCACCAAGTTAAGGCCTTGTTAATCAAGGAACTTGATGTATACCTCACCTTCCGGTGGTTAACACAACCACTGATACCATCAAACGAACTTCACCCATCCTCTACATCACATCTATATGAGCACACTCACACAGCGCACAACCTTTACCAATCAAACTCTTTTGACATATACAGGACCAAACACTACCATTCTTAGGTCAGCACACCCATATGTTACTACACAAACCATTTCTACACATAAACCACGCCAACAATCACTCATTCCATCTCACAACTACAGACAAGTTAGCATTGCGCGTACAAATGTTGATCTAGAGTTCACTACTCCTAAACAAACCTGCGACGATCAAGAAAACATAATCTATTACCTGAACTCAGCGCAACACGTTGGGGCACATTCGATAGAGACAGCGAATGTTAGGGACTTGCGATCGTCAACCAAAAAGAAGCGCCACTTCGTCAAGATTATTTGGCAATTAATATTAAGGGGGATAAGGCATAATATACGATTAGACGAGAGATAAGGGTTTTCCTACAACCTACTAATTCTATCATAATACCTCACATATAAGTAACACACAATGTGCCAACACTAATCAATGAAATCATGCTTGCAAGTCCATCTGTGTCACGCCGCATCGATAATTATTTTGGCCCACCATAATAATAGATACCACCCTTTCCCACACGAGTATTCTCCCATGACCACACTCTCTTAGTACCAAACACGCCCACAAAACAGTTAAAATATTACTAAGCAATTGCACCTAATTATTGAACTCACCAAAAGGATTCCATATCATAATAATCAAAAATTCAATTTCTCAAATTGCAATATATATCATAATTATAACGAAATCCAAAAAGACTAATAAATCACATGGGATGGCTCCAACTAAGAAAGGAATCAAAAGAACCATCGACGATATGGGTAATCTGGTAACATGTAAGCAGGGGCGGTTCGAGGCAGATCGAGTTTGTATAATCTACTTGTTCCGAGTCTATTGGACTTAGCGAGACACCAACAACACACAGCACATGAACATCGATGTAAGTCACTTAAGCTCACCCGTTTCCACTCCCTAAATTCACCCAAAGTCACCACCCAAATGTATTCACATCCGTTTCTGTTTCCATTATATGTTATCTTACACCTATACTCCATAACCCTTTATAAAAGACCTCTTAGATAGTAATGAATAATACTTGCTCCTAGCGGTGAAGGTTTGATCCTTTACCAAGCCTCTGGTAATTTGTGTTCTATGATGGGTAATGAGTGTGATTTTCCGTTCCCCCATATGTTATAATTCTCATATATACACCCGATGAAACGAAGAAGAATACACCACAAACAACATATGCTCAGAGGACAACTAGTCATAATACTTCTCGCGAGTAGCTTTACTAATTACGAAGGCTCTAGAAGGCATGTTCTGTGTTGCTAAGAATATTTCTTATAAACAGTAGTAAACATTAACCCCACATATACTAGTACACATAAGCGTCTAGGTAGAAACAGCTCACACTTGCATTGAGCGACACAACAGCAAAATACAACAAAAGTAGTCTAGGTCGGTACTTTCTGAACACGAGGTGCATTTTATACAAGCTTTTTTTGAGGATACGTCATTAACACTCCACAAACACACACGTAGCAATTTATGACCCACACAATAGAGTACCTTAAATCCTTCCCTCTTTCATACAGTATTTCCTCACATTAGGGACAAGCATTTCTGTCGAATATATTACAATGCATCACACTTGGGCCGACAAGACCTAACGAACACTACACAGACCACACAATACTATCTACAAGCATGTCTTCTCTACAGTGCGGACATGGACGACAGGGCGTCACAACAACTCACAAACGTGCGAACACCGCGATACACACCAACTACAAGATCAAGACGACGTCACCATATCTCAAGACGGCGTCACAAGTTCACAACCCAGCCCAATATCTATAATATTCTATTCATGACGGCGTCACGATTATAACGCGACGCCATCACATCGTTTTTCCTATATATACAAACCTGAATTTAGGATTTTGAGTGTGTAACTTTAGAATAAAAAGAGGGTACAAACCCTAGTTTGTTTAGCAGCTGTAGGAGACGATTTTAGGGCCTTAAACCCGCTATTGTAACCTCTTTCCAATTCATGTGTTTTAATCAAGTAAGGTTTACTTAATCATTTAATATGTCTATGTATTATTTGAATTATTGTTCTTTCCTTATCTTTAACATGCTTGGCTAAACCTCCTATTGTGTTTATTTATGATTGTATGAAACCTAGAATGTAGATCTTAGTGGTGTTGCTTCTTGTGATGGATGTGCACGTTAGGGTCTAAGAAAACCACATTTGTCTGCATCGCTATTGATATTCAGGGAAAACGTGATTTGTAGAAAGGAATCCATCGGGTTAATAGTCTTCATACTACTTGCCCTCTAATATGGTTTATCCAGCTCTTAATGTTTCACATGCCACGTAGTAAACTCCTAGGGGGCCATTGTAAAAGTACTTCATACGTACTTTGCATAATGTTGTGGCCTAGCAGCATATCTAAGTATAGAACTGGCGGGTTCGTGTAATTCGTATCATGCTTAGGAAAAAGTTACACAATCAATCACAGGTGACAAGGCAACAACACTAAGAGAAGCAATCTAGGGAGTAATACATGATTAAATAAACACAATCTTTTATCTTATTATTATCACCAGTAGCGTAGAATATATTTAATTTAATAGCTAAAACCAACCACCTCTCCAATTATATTATTTACTTGCTTTCCATAAAATATAAAAAGTACAAAAAAAAATCTCTTCTCAATCCCTAGAATTCTGTAGACCACGTGATCAAGGCCAAGCCTTCCCCAACTATTACCTAAGTAGAACGATAAACAACCTCGAGTCTTGCCTATTCTGCCTAGGGAGTTGTAAAACTTCTTGTGTAGAAGTCTTACGAGACCCGCATCAAGTTTTTGGAGCCACCGCTTGGGGAATAGTTAGGTTCTGATCATAGTTTAGCTTAGTTCTACTCGCTTGAATCCTTTCAAGTGAGAATTTAATTCCCGCATATTAGCTTTCTTGTAGTCTATCTTTTCTTCATTATTTCTGTTTCGTAAATCTGTCACCATGACACGAAGCACCGTTAAAAAGTTAACGAAACCTCTCGACGAACCCGAAAGAGAATTCCGAAGGCTTAGGAGATCTGCTTTGCGATCGCATCAAAATGTATCTCTTGCTATTACCGGAAGAAACCTCTTTGACGATGAAGCATCTTTGTCCAACAACACCGGACCTAAACCGTCAACCCCTCCTAAGACCTTGCATGAACATTCTCATCTCACATCCTCCAGATTCCAAAATCCAATCACCGTTCCAACCGAACAAACCAGAAGAATCGTTAACTCACGCGACATCTGGTTGATTCAAAATACATGCACTTTCCAGGGACTGAGAACCGAGTACCCCCTCCGCCATGTTAAACACTATTTAAGTATCGTTGATAACATACAAGCTGACAGAGCCACAAGGGATACATCTAGGTTAAGATTCTTCTACTTCTCCCTCAAAGGAAAAGCGGCAAAATGGCTTGACAAAATACCCCCCACTCAAGTCACGACATAGGAGTAGCTCGTGTCACGATTCCTCGACCATTTCTTTCCGGTTAGACGTACCTCGGCCCTTAGAGACTTAATCCTTGGATTCAAACAAGGAGACGACGAAACCATCAAAAGTGCATAGATCTATTTCCAGGACTTAATCAACCAAGTCCCCTATCATGGAATACAGAAATGGCTTCTGGTGTAAATCTTTCATGATAATATATACCAGGACGATCATAAAGGAATTCGACGATCGTTCACATACAATTCCCCGCTTCACTTTCTCACCGAAAATAGAAGAAGTGGATTCGGAATTGAAGAGTAAAAAGTTCTAAATACCAAGATGATCTATGGGATGACATGTCATCATCCCTGAACATTTCTTCCATTTTAGAAACAATGTAACTCACATTCAGGGGGCACCTAAAAAGGGTTTGCCATCAAATCTCCTACCTCGAAACACCTACTCGAGAAGTTGGGCTAAAAAACCCCTACCTAATCTGTGACTACTGCTGAGGATCTCACGAGGCCGATGAATGCAAGAAACTTAGCCAAACTGAACAAGTATGCTTATCTGGGGGAGACATATATAATGACCCTTCCCTTTTTGAGGTTCTATCAGAACGACGATACCTCACCATGGGGGAACAAAAAATGTAAAGAAAAAAGGGAGGATGGCCCCGAAAGGATTGTCAGAAATAAGTTTGAGGACGTGCTCGCCAATATATCATGCTTGAGAAAAAGTCTCATGCAAAAGGGATAGGAAATATGCTTGTCCAACATAGCAAGGAACTGCGTGAACAATACTCCCAAATACTTTCAACAATTAGAAAAAGTGAAACAACCCAAAACCCAAAGCACAGACCTTCGCCATAACAACCAGATCGGGAATTAGCACACCAGACCCACCTTTTCCAGGCCCACCATGACCGGCGACTGACAACTTCACCTAAAGGGAAACTGAAAAGGAAGGGCTTGAGGGTGCCGAACCAAACATTAGACAAGAACCTGCCCCTCGGCCATCCATCCTTTACCCGCCTTCCAAAACATCCAATCTACCATTTCCATCCAGATTAAAAAAGCAGAAAAAGGATGACGAGGATGAGCGTCTTCTTTCAATCTTTAAGCAGATTCATATCAATCTACCATTCCTTGAAGCAGGCTTCACCATGCCAACGGGAAGCTAAGGTTTGAAATACTACTTTTCGCATAAGGAAAAACTTGAGAAAGAAGCCTCCTCAGTCAAACTTAGTGAGGAGTGGTCCGCCATCATTCAAAGGAGTCTGCCCCAAAAGGAAAAAGACCCAGGAAGCTTCACACTACCATGTCTCATCGGACCCCTAGCAGTAAAAAATGCCTTGGATGATTTAGGGGCAAGTATTAACCTCATGCCACATTCTCTCTTCTGACGATTACTTATTTCTAAACTTAAACCTACCAAAATGAGTATTCATTTGGCCGATCGGTCTATCAAATACCCCAGCGGGTCTTCTGCAAAAGAATCTATTAGTAAAAGTTAGGCAAATTTAATACATCCCAATAACATGTCCCGATTCGTATATCAAGAAATGGCGACGAAGACGATCAAGTCCCCGATCCAATTTGTAAGAGCCCTTCCCTCGCCACGGTAAGTGCTTGTGATCGACTACACGAGGGAAAAACTGAAGTTTAAGGGTCAAAATGAAACCATGCCCTCACCTTCAACATCGGGAAAATCTATGAAAATCCAAACACTCCGCAAGCGCACGACACTACAACTTACAAAATGACGCACGAATCACAAACACAAGCTAAGTTGATCTAAGCACAAACAAATACGGGAGCGGTCAACACAGTAAACACATAACGGAAATTGGCGAACCTCAAAACGAAAGAATACGAAAAAAGAGGAAAGACATCAATACACAAACAAAGCACTCCCACCCCACTGTTTCCGTTCAAACAAGGCACGAGAAACTTGTGGAACCACTTGAATGGAAAGCCCCGGACAATCGATTGAAACCATCAAGCATAGAACCACCCAAACTCGAATTGAAGGAATTACCTGAACATCTTGAGTACACTTTCCTCCAGGAAGACAACCAACTCCCGGTGGTTATTTCATCAGCATTGTCCACCGACGAAAAAACCAAACTCCTTGAGGTTCTTCGAAATCATAAAGGGGCAATCGCTTGGATTATTGCGGACATTAAAGGAATTGACTTGTCCTTTTGTACTTACAAAATCCTCATGGAAGATAAGTTCAAACCAAGTGTCCAACCTCAAACACGGGTTAACCCCAACATCAAGGAGGTAGTAAAAAAGGAAGTCCATAAAACTCCTTGACAGCTGGAAATTAAATCATGGACACACCATCACCTAGACAGTCCATTCGCGATAACACCCACGTCCACGGTTCGACTCACCAAAGAAGGGAGACGGACCGACCGACATAAAAGAATAAGAAGACACGAGCACAACACCACATACAAGATCGTATACCGATGGCGCCGTTGTGTATTGCACTAACCACATAAATTTACAATAAGTGTACACCTGGAACACAGACCACACACTCTTCCACTTAAGATATACGTTCACATAACGCGACACAAGAAAAAAAACTGCTCGCAAAAAAAACGATTGACGGCTGGCCATGAATACATACACTCTGCCTCACTAGCACGGATTTTCCGGATACTTTTCAAATCAACCCACTACATCGCCCTGAGAGACAAGAGCAAAACACATTCACCTGCACCTTAACAGTAGACCTTCGCGCGACAATACAAAAGCAATACCTTACCAATTATGAGCAATCGACCAACACGGCACAAAGTTCATTTCAACACAGCTTGACACACACATGTAACAAACCAACCACAAAATTGGCGCAGTCATAAGCGCAAATACGAGGTCACCAAGACGAGACCGTGTTTATCTATATACATAGACACAAATAAAAAAAAAACGAATAACATAAGGATCTACATATAGACAAACCCCATAAAAAACAGTCGTTTAAAAACACTGATACACACTCTAAACACAACAAAGTATTTGTTACATAAGTCCGAAGCTTCACTTGTTCACTTGTTCAAATTACAAAGATTTCTAGCCCATAACAGATATACAAAAAGTAATGCGACAAAATCTTTAATGCATGATATCCAAATCAAAACCACTAATGTATCCCTTGCACCTTGTGCTTATTAACCTTTTGAAAAACATTTCTTTAAAACGTCAACAATAATGTTGGTGAATTCATAGGCTTGATAAAGCATATAATGTAGGACCACAAGATTTCCCAAGTGTATGATAATGCAACAGATGCAGACATCATATAAATGTAATTACGTTGCCCTAAGCTCGTGACACTGAAGCTCGACATAAATGAATACCATATAAATGGCCTACATTGCCCGTAATGATGTTCTAACCCGCAACATCCTATGTTCGACATGGTATACGTTCGTTTTCCCAGTGATAGCTAATCACCCGAACGGGGATGTCAATCCCAATAGATCTATTCATAACATTCGCGCTCACAATCCAGTAACTGACAGTTCATGATAATGGGCTCAACTTGGGTTATCGCTACTTAGGCAACATGTAATCATAATGTAAAACTTATCCACTTGTGTCCAATTATAAAACAGTGCATGTTTCTCACCCCAAAAACTTATAAAACAAATCATGTAAAACGTGGGGCTATGAACTCACCTTGAGTGAGCGAATATCAAGTGTATCACAGAAAATACGTCACGGTAATGATCGAGTGCAACCTAATCCAATATAGGTCGTATAAGTACTAATCACATTGGGTAACTACTACCATATATAATTATATATAGCTAATCACCATCTAATTGTTTTAGTGAAGTCATATTTATAAAGTTAAAACGTTTATAAATATACCTTTGGTAAAAATGACATAACTTTCACGTTTCAAGTCCGTTTCTTGCGTTTCTTATGTCCACGCTTTCGTATTAAGACGACGTATCAAAATATTACATTTTTGTATTTCATGTCCTCTGGTGAACAATACTTTTTACTGTTCACACTAGTTATAAAGTTATTTTAATAGTTTTAGTTATCGTAAAACCCGTAAATGTCGTATTTTACTCATTTTAACTTCGTTTTTAGCGATTCTTTCGAGTACATCTTTGTTATTAAAAGTTCTACCCATTTAATGATGTTTTCAAAATGTATAATCCTGAGATGAACAGTAACTTTTATAAAAATTGTTTTATAAAAGTATTAATTATCGTAAACTCGCGAAATTCATAACTTCTTTGTTATCGATTGAAAAATTATGATTCTTATCATTTTAGAATCCTAAAAATATGTGTGATCTGAGAAAAATAATAAACCTTACATATCAGTAATATTTTATAAATTATTTTTATAAAATTTCTTTTATAACGCGTTTAATTAACGTATAACTTGTAAACTACGTATCTTTTTCGTTATTAATCCGTTTTTTTAGTTTCTTACCTTTTTGGAATCTTCATGAGACGTACTATTTTATAAAAATATAAAAAGTATACCTTATTTTTCGAACCAAAACAGAAAGTTTGGAGGTTTGTGTTAAAAACATGTTTTAAATTTGATTTTGTACTTTTTAGCTTAACCATCTTGTTACAAGTCCATTGCAACCCATTATACCCTATGTAATACATATAATAATGTCCATTGTCCATATTTTGTCCACATGAGTCCATGACAACAAGATTAACATGTCATTTACAATACTTTTACTTGTAACTTATTAAGTAAACTTTAGAAACCCTAATTTGTATATACACTTTTTATACTTAAACCAACATGGTATAATACTTATATATCTATTTTAACATGATATTACCAACAACATAACATATGTAAAAGTGTACAAAACAATTATCACAAGTAAAAATCCCTTTTACATGTTTAAAAGTATCCTAATGGTGATTTTGCTATATAAAACTCATATATGCATAAAATGATAAATGTAAGTTTATAAAGAGTTTTAGATAATATTATGGTGATGTAATATGATGACTAACAAAATCCAAACCCTTTTTTAGATATAAAACCAAAGCTTACAACCTTAGAAAACCCTAATTCCAATAGAAACCCTAATCTTTCTTTTCTTGCTTCAACACTTGTAAATGCTTAACCAATCCTTGTAAACACCTTAGGTCATCTTAGATATCATGTAGGAATATGTGTAAATGTTGGAAATAAATTTTGCATGGGTGGTTTATAGGGGTGGTTTCAAGCTGTGGCCTATAAGGGTGAGGATGAGAGAGTTTTGTGGGTTTTCACTTAAGGAAATGAGAGTGTGTGTGTTTACTTCTAGTGTGCAAGACTTATATGTATACAAAGAGTTATCAAGTGTATAAAAAAGACCAAAAAAGTGATATGGTCAGGGGGGACGACTCACATTGAGGAAAAAGGGGGTGACTAGTGGTCAAAACCACTAGTCATGCACTAAGTCTTAGTAATTCCCATACTTGTACATGTTCCATCTTTAATACTTATGTTTCTTTGTCAACAAATAGTAGGGATCATCCCATGAAAATAAGGGTTGTGTTTCACTAGATATTTACTTGCATAATTCTTGGTAAAAAGAAAAGAAATGAAAGTATACTTCTACTTTTGTTGTAAGTAAGTAAATGTAATGTGTAATACTTAAGAATTTATAAACCTTGGCTTATTTCTTGTATATGGGGTGTCACTTTTAACAACCATGGGTAAAGTTTATAACTTTTTGATCATTGGAAATAATAATAGGCATTTGTTGAAGCGTAGATTAATTAATGTGGTTTCTGGAATGCCTAAACTTACTTTATCGCGAAACGTAACAAATTTTACGTAACCAATAAAAATAAAATGAACAATGTACAATGTGTTAATTAACTATCCTCAAAATCATTACTTAACTGCGTGCTGAAAAAAAGCAATTTATAACTGAATGAATGCCATCGGTAACTAATTAACTAATGAAAGATCATTGTCAGCATTAACGCGATTTAACTTAACGATTTCGATTAAAAGCAAACGCGTACAATACTAAAAATACATAGTGAATTTATTGACATCGTAAATGACCCTAAAACACAGGGTGTTATAGTCTCCCCCCGTTAAGTGATCCTTGTCCTCAAGGCTTAAGACGGGGCACTTGACAATGGTGCGGTCTTTATGAAGAGGTGTGGATATTGCTTCCAGAATTGGTCTTCGCGTTCCCATGTGAACTCAGGACCTCTCATGGAGTTCCATCGAACCTTGACTAGGGGAATGCGTCTTCGCTTCAACCGTTTAACTTCACGGTCCATAATTTCTACCGGCTTCTCGACAAATTGAAGCTTGTAATCAAAGTGAAGTCCATCCAACGGAACTGCTAATGGTTCGTCGGCATAGCACTTTTTCAAGTTAGATACATGGAATGTATTGTGTACCCTGCTCAGCTCTTGCGAAAGCTCAAGCTTGTATGCAACGGATCCAACCTTTTCCAATACCTTGAATGGTCCAACGTACCGAGGGTTCAACTTCCCCCGTTTGCCAAAACATACGACCCCTTTCCAAGGCAAAACTTTAAGCATAACTTTATCCCCAACCTGAAATTCCATCGGTTTACGCTTTAGATCCGCGTAACTCTTTTGTCGATCGCGAGCAACTTGCATTTTCTGCTTGATCTAAACGATCTTCTCAGTTGTTTCTTGTACTATTTCTGGACCAGTGAGTTGAACTTCTCCAACCTCGGCCTAACAAATGGGTGAACGAAACTTTTGACCGTAAAGTGCTTCAAATGGTGCAGCCTTGATGCTAGCGTGATAGCTATTGTTATATGAGAACTCGACTAATGGAAAATGGTTAACCCAACCCTTTCCAAAGTCAATCATGCAAGCACACAGCATATCCTCGAGAGTTTAAATAGTCCTCTCGCTTTGCCCGTCGGTTTGTGGATGGTATGCAGTACTCATGTCCAAGTTAGTACCCAAAGCTTTCTGAAGTGACCTCCAAAAATTTGATGCGAATCTAGGGTCATGATCACAAATAATTGAGACAGGGATTCCATGCCTCATGACAACTTCCTTTAGGTACATTCTTGCCAGTTTCTCTAAGGGATCAGTTTCGCTCATCGGTACAAAGATTGCGGACTTAGTAAGTCAGTCGATAATCACCCAAATGGTGTCGTAACCCTATGATGACGTAGGAAGCTTCGTGTCAAAATCCATAGTGATGTTGTCCCACTTCCATTGAGGAATATCGGGTTGTACCAACAATCCTGATGGCCTTTGATGTTCGGCCTTAACCTTAGCACATGTCAGACATTTTCTAACAGAGGTGGCGATGTCGGCTTATATATTAGGCCACCAATATAGCTTCTTCATGTCTTGGTACATCTTATCAGAACCCGGATGAATATAGTATTTTGACTTGTGGGACTCGTGCATGAAAACAGTCCTCAAATCGCCATGACATGGTAACCAACTCCTGCCATTGAAGCATAAAGTTCCATCTGCACGGGGTTCTAACTTTTCCGTTCTAAATTTCTCTGAATCCTTAGAATTTTCAAGCAACATACCTCCAACATCTTCGTTCTTGATGTTCTCTGGTTTCCGTGCTTCAGTCTGAGCATCCAAAATTTGTTTGGGTAGATTCAAACCTATAGTCATGACTAAGGCTCGAACCCTTAATGGTGGCTATCGTTCCTTCCTGCTCAAGGCGTCAGCGACAACATTTGCTTTTCCGGGGTGATAACGAATCTCGCAATGGTAATCACTAAGCAATTCTAACCAACGACGCTGCCTCATATTCAGCTCCTTTTGATTAAGAATGTGTTGTAGACTCTTGTGATTCGTGAACACCGTACACTTGGTTCCGTATAAATAGTGTCTCCAGAGTTTCAGAAAAAACACTACTACTCCAAGTTCCAAATCATGAGTCGTATAATTCTTCTCATGAATTTTTAGTTGGTGTGGTGCATAAGCAATCACCTTCTCTCTTTGCATCAACACAGCGCCTAAACCTTTGATCGAATCATCGCAATATACGATAAAATCTTCGCTTCCTTCAGGTAAAGCCAGAATTGGTGCACTACACAACTTCTGCTTCAACAATTTGAATGTTGTTTCTTGTTTGTCACCCCACTCAAACTTAACCTTCTTTTGAGTGAGCTTGGTCATT
>BQNB010149715.1:0-14645 GCA_026074375.1 Tanacetum coccineum | reverse complement strand
ATAAGCTAAAGAAGGCTCTTTATGGGTTGAAACATGCTCCACGTGCTTGGTACGATTTGCTCTCATCATTTCTACTCTCCCAAAAGTTCACCAAAGGCACTGTTGATCTAACATTGTTCGTTAGACGTGAAGGCAAGGACATATTATTGGTAAAAATTTATGTTGATGATATTATCTTTGCTTCCATCAAACCTGATCTTTGTGAAACATTTTCAAAATAATGTGTTCAAAATTCAAGATCTTAATGATGGGCAAACTATCATTTTTCTTAAGACTACAGATTTCTTAGAGTCTCAAAGGCATATTTTTAAACCTATCTAAATATGCTCTTGAATCACTTGAAAAGTATGGTATGGAAACCTGTGACCCAGTGGATACTATAATGGTAGAGAAATCCAAACTGGATGAAGATCCATAAGGGAAAACCGTTGATCCTACACGTTATCGTGGAATGATTGGCACCCTTATGTATCTCACATCCAGTAGACCAGACCTGGTATTTCATGTGTGAATGTTTGCCCGGTATCAGGCAAAGCATACCGAAAAGCACCTACATACGGTTAATCGAATCTTTTGATACCTAAGAGGAACCATAAATATGGGTTTGTGGTATTCGAAAGATTCTTGCATTGCTTTAACAGCTTTTGCAGATGCTGACCATGCAGGTTGCCAAGATACCAGAAAAAGTACGTTTGGAAGTATGCAACTATTAGGTGATAGATTGGTGAGCTGGTCGTCAAAGAAACAGAAGAGCACCGCCATATCCAGTACATAAGCTGAATACATTGCCTTGTCAGGATGTTGTGCTCAAATACTTTGGATGCGATCACAATTGACTGACTATGGCCTTGTGTTCAACAAGATACCTATGTACTGTTATAATAAAAGTGCAATTGCTTTATGTTGCAACAACGTCCAACACTCCTGATCCAAGCATATAGACATCATACATCACTTTATCAAGGAGCAAGTGGAAAACGGGATGGTTAAGCTGTATTTTGTCATAACAAAGTATCAGTTGGCAGACATTTTCACTAAGCCTTTAGCACGAGAACGACTTGACTTTCTTATCAAGAAGAGTAATGGTGGTACACTCTTCACATATCCTCTGTATCATATGTATATAAGAAAATCAGAAAAATCCAAAAAGATTTTTCAATTTTTATATAAACTTTTCAAAAATAAAATATAAAAATATAAAATAATAAAAAGAAAATACAAAATTAAAAAATCAGAAAATATAAAAATATGGTGTTCTTGACATGTCTTCGAAAAATCGATAACATTTACGGTCTTAGAAATGTCATTTAGTAATGATACGAGGCTGTAAATGAAGTTCGAGCAGAAGTTCAAATAGTTTCCAAAACATTTCAAATGACTTGCTATTATTTTCGATAGCAAGCTGGTCCTCAATTTAAAGGCAAGTATTTTGACAAAAAGATAACTTAACCTCACAACGGGAAATTAAATTTTCTCCGGAATGAATTACTTCATATTCATTCAAAGGCTTGTGTTTACTTTGCAACACAACTCGTGCTTCCTTTATACAAATTAATGTACGTGTCAGTGCATTTCTTTGTCAAAATAAGAGAAATCTTATTTTATGGTGTGGATTTTTAAAATAAAATACAATCATCTTTTGGATTCATCAAAAAATCATTTTAAGACAATTTGAACTATCAACTAACGACTACAACTCTTTAAATAAAAAACAGGTCATTATTTGAGGAGAAGAAATTGTCAAATTATCTTCTTCAAAATTCATCAAAGTGATAAACAAAAGGTTTTAAACAATAACAGATTAATAATTAAAGGGGAGTTAATTGATTTTAACTCAGTTGGGTTTTATATGTTATGTGTTTATGCCTTTAGAGATTAAATAGCAAATCTTAAGGCTTATTATAGTTGTAGTTAAAACTTTAAGGACAATTTGTGTCTTTAGTATAACTATTTTTGGCCTTAGGAAACTTATTCATAAAAATGAAAAAGGTTATGTACTAGAGGGGGCATTTTTGTCAAAAATCAAAAGATTTTAACAAGAAACACCCCCTACCCGTTGTTCATCACACACTAATACAAACACACTTAGATTTTTCCTCTTCCATTGATAAACTCGTCCAACTTTCAAGAACCAAGAAAACGTGTATTTCAAACCTTAAGGTAAACTAGGATCATGTTCATTACTCTCTAACAAACTTCTTGTCAAAAGGAATTAGGTTAAATCATCATATATTGCTCGAAAACCTTAGAAATTGGTCTAGGGTTCTTCAAAAATAAAAGTGGTCTAATACCTAAATTGATTGAGGGGTTTTGATTGGTAAGGGTTGTAGAACACTCGTTTGAATAAGTTTTCCATATGGTTAACATATAAGTATGTTATGATTGATTCTTGTAGTCGAAAATTTAGGAAAAGGAAAAAGAACACAAAAACATTCGTGGGTTTGTGTTTATGAAAGTTGTGTGAACTCTTTGTGAGTGTTTGAGTAAGCTAAAACAAGACCAAACAACATATCTTGATTATCTTGGTTTAAGTGTTCATTTGGGTTGCATATTGCAAATCTTGATATTTTCGTGGTCAATTCATGTTTATATTGATTCCATGATTGATTGTGGCTGCTATGGTTCTTATTATGTATGATTTTGATGCTTGAAAGTTGTAGTTTGTGATTTTGAAATTTCAAGGCGAACTAAACATTTTGTGTAGGCGAATTAAACATGCTTGTTAAGGCGAACTAAACAAAATTGTGTAGGCGAACTAAACATGTTTGTTAAGGCGAACTAAACAAAACTGTTAAGGCGGATTAAACCAAATGGTTTAGGCGAACTAAACAAAATTATGTAGGCGAACTAAACATGTTTGTTAAGGCTAACTATACAAAACTGTTAAGGCGAATTAAACAAAATGGTTTAGGCGAACTAAACAAATTTGTGAAGGCGATTTAAACATGATGCCTAAGGAAAACTAAACACATTTGTTTAGGCGAATTAAACATATTTTTTTAGACGAATTAAACATGTTTTACTAGGCGAATTAAACAGGTTCATTAGGCGAATTGAACATGTTTTCTAGGCATTCTATTCATGTGATCTTAGGCAAAATGCTCCTTAATTGATCTCACTATTTGATTTAGTTAGGGTATGCTTGCCTTAGTATCCAATCTAGATGCTCATATGCCTAAAGTTAAGTTGCCTGAATGATCTTTGTTTATCATCTTATGTTATAATTGTCTGCCTGTTAAATTGTACTTAATCCTTAGTCAATAATCACAGCCTGCTTCAAAATCTATCATCTTGAACCAGATATTCATACAGTAACATATATATTTATTTGTATATAAACTGTACTAGGCAAATCTTAGTAGAACCATGGCTACTACTGCTGCTCAACAAATTACTCTGGATAATGCTTTGGTTGCTTTTGAGAAACAAGTCGAGATTAGAAAATGCAACATGAGGATTGATCCTGAAATGACCCTAATGGAACCCACCTATCAAGTGGTCTTAGATACTCTTGCTCTTACTACATGCTATCTAGCTTTTCTCATCACTGCAAGTGTCCTAGTGATATACATGCAACAATTTTGGGCCACCATCAAAAAACATGATTCATCTTATCGATTCACAATTGACAAGAAAAGGTTCTCCATTGATATGGAAGTATTCAGAGAGATTCTTCAGATATATCCTAGATTTCTAGATCAAGAATTTGATGATCTTCCCTCCGAAGAAGAATTCTTCTCTCATTCATCAAGGATCTAGCCACAATGGGAATTATAAGAAAATCCTCTGACGTGGTAATTGATCAGATGCATCAAACCGACAGAGATCGTTTGCTTGCAACAACAACAAGTGTCTTATTGGGAAAATTACAGGTCTTGACAATATACGCCTTTCAAGAGCTCAAATTCTTTGGGGAATGTACCATAATAAGATCATTGACTTTGTTGAACTACTTTTGGAAGACTTTGAATTCCAGATAGAAAACAAAGACTTCAAAAAACAAGAGAAAATGTACTATCCCATATTTACAAAGGCTATCATTCATCACTTCCTTTTAAAAGATAAGTCTTTTTCAATGAGGAACAGGATGTTTATGCATACTGCTAAGGATGACTACATTTTGGGTATTTTGAGATTTTGAAGACACTCAAGTGTATGGAGCTCTTATTCCTGTAGTAAACGACTAATCAAATGATACAAGATTCTGCTGCCTACCAGACTTACTTTGCATTCGCTATTAGAGAAGCAACTCCAAAGCCAAAAAGGATATATAAGAAGACTGTGTCTCCTACAATCAATACAATCACTAAATCTCCTAAAGAAACTCCTTCTAAAAAGAAGACTGACCTGCCAAGAAAAGATGTTTCCTCAAAGAAGCCTTCAATAAAATAGTCTACTAGTGTACAAATCAGAGACACTCCTGGTGTGTCTGTATCAAAGAAGAAGGCACCAATTACCACTAACAAGAGCAAAGGTATTGCGTTGCTGTCTGAGGCTGCTTTACTAGAAGATGCTCAAATAAAGAAAGCTCTTAAGAAAAGCAAACGGGATACAAATATCCATCAAGTAAGTGGCTCAAGTGAGGGAGCTAATTTTGAATAAGAGGTTCCTGATGAGCCAAAAGGCAAGTCTGCTGACATAAGTGCTGCAACTAGTATGAAACCAGGGGTTCCTGATGTGTCAAAAGTAGATTCTTCTGATAGGAAAACGTATCTAGGGAAATAGTAGAGATGATGAAGAAAGTGATGACGTCAGTGATGATGATGGTAATGATGATGATAGTGACAATGATGATGATGATAATGAAAATGATGATGTAAGGACTAAGTCTGGTGACGATAAGAACGATGATGATCAAGAAGAAGAGTATGTGCTTACTCTTGAAAACTATGAATCCACTGATGATGAAGAAGAGTATGAGGAATTGTATAAAGATGTGAATGTGAGGTTGAGAGATGTAGAGCATAGAGAATCAGGACAAGGAATGAAGAGAAACTAAGCAGGTCAGATGTTACTCAAGAGACCACATATGAACAAGTCAAGGATGATGAACATGTAACACTCACAACTGTTCATGACACACAAAAGACTGAAGTTCCATTCCAAAGTTCTTCTATCTCATCTGACTTTGCTACTTAATTTCTAAACTTTGATAACCCTTCACAAGCTGACACTAAAATCAATTCCATGATGATACGATGTACCTCAATGAAGAACCAATTACTCAACACCATCCTCCCTCACTAGAACCAATCACGGTAATCCCAAAACCTAATGAGCGGATCAGCATTAACCATTTCCTTTGCCGATTTCCTCCATTCACTCCTATTCTACAAACATCAACACCAACTCCCACACTAACTCCCATACCAACTACAACCTTAATTCCTGCACTTCCAGACTTTTCATCCTTATTCAGATTGGAAATCGTAGAGGGAGTGAATACGTTTCCATTTAAAAAACTTAAAACATTTTGTATCAAATTATCGATCAAGTTGAATGCAATATGAGAAGTGTGAATAATACATCTATATCTACTAGAACATGGCATAACAATATAAACACAATCATAATGTTAACTTCTATCCATGACACAATCATCATCCAAACAATATAAGCAACAATCAACACACATATAGATCTAATGCAAATATAAATGTAAGGCGATAAGGTAAATAAAGATGTAAAGAGAAAAGTAAAAGAAAGTGCAAACCGGACGCGATGATTTATAGTGGTTTGGTCACGAAGCACCTCTTCGCCCCACTCTACTCCCCGAGTACCCAACTTGAGAGTTACTTCACTAGTCAATAAGCTCCCTTTAGGCGGTGAAAACCGTACACGACTAAGCTTACACCGATTTCTGACACTAAGCCAAATGTCGAGTTCTAATCATAGCTAGAATCAATCTATCACAAGTCTTGTATGCTAACCACACTACTTCACAACGATTCACAATTTCACAAACTTACTCACTTCAACAACTTCTACTTCACCTCAACAATCTTACTTTCAGACTTCATGACTTCCTATAACCCTTCACAACTTTTTTCTTATACTTCACAACATCACTTTACTTCAACTAGACCTACCTTGATCACTAGGCACACCAAACAAACACTACTTACTAAGAAAAAAGATCACCACAGATCTACACTATTACACAAGTTTGTAAATACATGGCCTCGGTCTATACTTGGAATGTAAGACATGTCACGAATGCACAAACTAAACGGACATAAAAAAAGTTCGTATCTAATGATAACGAGAGTTCTTCTCTTTCACACTTGGATGAATAAGCATTGAATCCACTTTGAAACAAATGCTTACGATGAATGATTAAAGATTGGTAGGTGATGTATAAACTTTATTTTAGACAAAAATAATGAGGTGCCAAAGGTGAGAAAAGTCAGTGAAGAATAGTCTCATATTTATAGGCAATCTAGGGGAAATTTTGTCTGCAGGCCCCAGGTCCCCTTAATTAGAGGTTGCGTTTCCCATAGATAATTAAAGTAAGACCGCCCTAATAGATTAAGTCATAGCCGCTCAGCCGGATCTTCCTCATTTTTGTCTTTTCTGAGGGAGGTGTTTTCTGGAACATTTCTAGCCGTTTTTAGGTAGAAATTTTGAATTTAAAATATTTATTTGAATAAAACATTTTTTTTTAAATCTAAAAATATTTTGTAAAAGTTATAAAATGTATGTGACATTTTTATAAAAAAATGTGAGGTTAAATAAAAATTCCTTTGATCTACATAACTTTGTATCTTAATGATAATGAGAGTTCTTCTCTTGCACTTGGAGGAATAAGATTGAATCACTTGGAAACAAATGCTTAAGATTAAATGATCAAAGGATTCTAGGTGATGTATATACTGATTTTAGACAGAAAAGAATGAGTGCAAAGGTGTGAAAATCAGTGGGGAATAGTCCAGTATTTATAGGCAAACTGAGTTGCCTTTTTGTCTGGGCGGTCCCCTTAATTAGGGTGCCAGTCCCCTTAATAATTAAGGGGACCGCCCTTATAATTAAAAGGGCCACCCAGCCCAGACGCTCCCTTTTTTGTCTTTTCTGGGGGAGGTGTTTTCTGGAATATTTTTAGCCGTTTTTAGGTAGAAAATTTGAATTCAAAATATTTATTTGAATAAAACATTTCTTTTAAATCTAAAAGTGTTTTGTAAAAGATATAAAAATGTTTGGGACATTTTTATAAAAACATGTGAGGTTAAATAAAAATTCCTTTGATCATAAAATAAATTAAACATTTATTTATTCATACCTTAAGTGATTTACGTCGGGTGAAAAATTTGTTGAAGCAGACTTGAGACGTCGAGAGATGTTGTCGTATGAATGCATTGATGATTTGTGATCACAAGTAACTTAAGCACTTTACGTTATGTGTTATAAATAACATGTTTGTCATTACCAAAACATAAAGAGAATGTATAGATTAAATATCGTAATATTTCTACCAAATCTCCCCCTTTTTGATGATGACAAAATATGTAAACTATAACTTATAGTAAAATGTATAAGTTGCTTATTTACACTTCTTCTCCCCCTTTTGTCGAAACAAAAAGGTAGACACTCCAAGCCATTCATTCCATTAGATGAGACTTTTACTAAACTTCAATTTTTGAACCAAAGAGGCGAGCTTGCATCATCCCAAGTGAAGCCTTGCTACCCTTAAGCTCATTTTACTACTATGACACTTGCATCCCATTGTATATTGACTCTAGCAGATCCAAAGATCAAATTTATTGCAAATTATTAACCTACATCAAGGGTTAGTTTCGTGCAACATTTTATACATATAAGAGCAATATTTAGGGGTGGAATACACATATCAAGAAATGTGTAGATGTCATAATGGTTGCAACTCCCCCTCGGTGTATGCTCCCCCTTTTTTGGGGCACCAAGGAATCAAGCTACGGAAGTGTGCTAGAAAAAAAATTGTAGAAAAGTGCACACATATATATAATAACGATGATATATATATATATATATATATATATATATATATATATATATATATATATATAGCAATACACTAACGAGGAACAATACATGCATGTCTTAGTTATACGCACTCTAAACTATGACATTTTAAAAGAAAAATTAAAACCTAGACACACGACGTATACTTATGACATGAGAATGTTTAGGAACCAATGATAAGGTTCGACTGACACATGCTTATACTAAGACTGACCAAACACCCTTTGATATAATACCGACCTTAAAAACAGAACAACTTCATTATTGATTGACACATTATTATTATGAGAATGACATCTTCCAAGATGTCATTTGGATAAGGAGTATGAACATATTTTGATCAATATGTTCCTTATGATATCATCATCTATCCAAGATGATGATTTAGATTTGAATAGACTAAGGGTTGTATTGAGAGATTCCTAAATCCTTAAGGTTTCATTGTTAAGCATTATGTATGCTTTTCATGTTTGGGGTGTTTAAGGATAAACATTATCGTAAGACTTTAGGTCGAACTAAATGTTGATGATAAGGATGATTTGAGGAGAGAACATAAGCGAAGAAGGATGAGCGTGAATGGAAAGGGAAGGTGTTGACAATAGGTTTTGAAAATATTAAAATGGTGGAAGAGAAGTGAAAGACTTGACATTGTGATGACTTAACAACACTTAAAGATTACAATTGGTATCAGTCGCCATGGGGTGATATTGTGAGCTTGTGTGCATTTATATCTTGTTTAGATCGTTACTTTGAGTTATTTTTGGTTTCATGTGTTTTAAAAATCAAACCCGGATTTTTGTGTTTAAAAGTGTTAAAGTTTGTGTTTTTAAGCAAGATCTAAGCCTAAGATAACTAGTTGTGCAAGAAAAATCAAGGTAAAACGTCAAAAAGGGTGAGTTTTTGTGAAAAAGTACATTTTTATTTGAAGCTAGAGAAATATGTTTTGATGGTAGCGAAACATGTTTGAAGCTAGCGAAACATGTAGGTAAGCAAAATATGTTGTAAGCGAAATATATATATTAGCAAAATATGACAAGTTGAACTCAAGCGATTTATATCATTTCTAGGAATGAAACGCTGCTTAATTTTTCTTAGGTCAAGCGAAATATGTTCAATCAAAATATGTTAGCAAGCGATTTATGACAGGTTGTTAGTTCAAGCGAAATACGTAGTTGTGTAAGACGAAACTCTGTCCAATTTTCATATACAAGCAAAACATTACATCGTCATATTCCAAGCAAAACATTGCAAGCGAAACATTACATTGTTATATTCCAAGCGAAACATTACATTAATCAGCAAAAGATTTTATTTTCTACGGTTTGTCTTACTTTGTAAAATCCCGTGAAATATTTGAATTTCTCGGTTTTAGTAAAGATTTGTAAAATTCCATGGAATATCAATCTTAATCACCAACAACAACAACTCTTAACACAATCATCCTTTATCACTGTTCGATCACTCTTTAATCATTTCACTTTTTATTTAGAACAAGATGTCTACTTTAGCAGAACACATCATTGTTGCTGGAGCTGAGAACCGTCCTCCAATGCTTGAGAAATCAATGTATGATTCATGGGCAAGTCGTATACGGCTATTCATAAAAGGGAAGAAACATGGTAGGATGATGCTTGATTCAATCGATAATGGTCCATTGGTTTACCTAACTATTGAAGAAAATGGGCAGACTAGACCTATGAAATACTCCGAACTCACTAAAGCACAACAACTTCAAGATGACTGTGATGTTCAAGCAACCAATATCATTCTTCACGGTCTTCCACCCGATGTGTATGCACTTGTTAACCATCAAGAGGCTGCTAAGGATATTTGGGATAGAGTCAAGCTAATAATGAAAGGCACTGAATTATCATACCAAGAACATGAATGCCGATTGTACAACTTGTTTGATAAGTTTGCTTATGTTCAGGGTGAAACACTGTATGAGTACTACTGGAGATTCTCTCAGCTGATTAATGACATGCATACTATTAGGATGACAATGCAACAAGTTCAAGTCAATACCAAGTTTCTAAATGCTCTTCCATCGGAATGGAGCAAGTTTGTCACTGATGTGAAGTTAGCTAAAAGTTTGTATACCACCAACTATGATCAGTTGTATGCATACCTTAGTCAACATGAACGACATGCTAATGAAGTTCGTATCACGCGTGAAATATATTCGGATCCTCTTTGTAGGTAACCCAAAATCACCTCACTTCACCATTTGAACAAGAAAAAATAAGATGAGAGATATGAAGAATTTTAGAGAGAGGTTAGAGAGAGAAATTGGAGAGAAGAAAAAGAGAAAGAGAATGGTTAATTACAAAATGAGAGAAATACAAAATGAACCAACACCCTCTCCACACTTGAGAGGGGTATTTATACCCTTGTGGCCAGATGGGCTTTTGCCATGGGCCGGGTTTAATGTTAACTTGGGCCGGGCTCGGGATTACATTAGACCTTAGTCTAAAACGCGTACAATATTAGATTAATTTACAAGCCCGATCCCCGTTCTAGCTTATTTCAACATTTAATTAAATAAATAATAAATGACCGAGACCTAATATTTCTAATGAACGAACTTCTTGTTCGACTTAATATTTTAAGGCTAACAATCTCCCCCGAAGTGAGTTCATTATGACACTCCTTCATGAGATCAATGAGATTGCTTTTGTTGTTAAGCTCTTAAGTCTTTGATCTTTATTATGTTGTAGGCTTGTTCCTTCATGCTGTGTGATCTTTGATCTTGAGCCTTTGTCATTGTCTTTCGACTTCGTCTTTATGTCCGAGATCTTTAAATCTTTATCCTTCAGTCTTGATCATTTTTGTCACCTTGTGATCTTGTGTCTTAACCAACATGCTCTTACTTTGCATCATCTTGAAAGTTTGCTAATAATCTCCCCCGAAGCTTGGTTTCTGAGGAGTTATCTTTAATATCAGAGTTTGTGGAAGTCTTTGTCTTTAATTCTTGAGTTTTCTTGATTGATCTTGATGCTTATAGTATGTCTTTGTAGTTTGAGCATGAGCATGTGGTAATAAATATGACTCTGCTGGAATGAGGCTGCTAACAACGTTCGTTTTGTTCTGATTTAAATATTAGTGATAACAGCAGATATGGACGTATATGGCTTTGTCCATTCGTCTAGATTATGTCTGCATTAACCTTCTGGTTCCGTAAGTACGTTTTTACCGTATAAATACTGTACCTCGTGATCAGTAGGTTCAATATTGAAGAACCTCCTTGACGGGTTTCAGCTCAAAAGTTTTTGTTCTCTACGCGTATGCATTAGATTCATCGTACTTGCTTGTTCTCAATACCGGAACGTCTCAAAGTAGACAACACGATATGAGTGAATCAGATAGTTACTATCTTTCTGATTGAGTCGTCAATTCATTTTACTGGAACAAGTTTGATTCACATAGAATTGCACCATCATTTCTTTCTAGTTGACACAAGTTTGATTCATATAGAATCGCATAAGTCACCTACCAAGAGCTTGTTTGATGTTGGCTCAAGCAGGATTTCCATCTTCACAGTGAATACTTAAGTATCACTCGGATGTTCTGGCAAACTCACAAGGATAATGCGTAGGACTCTTGTTAACAACTTGTGAACTTATTGGTGTTCAACAAGTGTTTGTTATGGAATGTGTCCTAATGAGATTTATTTTATTGATCTCTTGGCTCTAGACTCGATTAGTGTGTTTTAGTTTTAGTACTCGGAGGCTAGAGCAGACTACCACCTATTCAATATCAACTAACTCAGAGTGAGAAAGTCAATAGAAGTCGTGTGTATCTCCGTGACAAATGAGACAAGTTTCTGTTGAGAGAAACTCGAATGGCTGGGAAGGGTTGTGCATTGCATCACTGGATCCATGATGTCATTCTTTAATATCAGAATTCATCTTTGTGAAAACCGATAGATTATGTATTGACCCGGTTTCTGCCTAAAGTTGTATGGAGGGCTTCTTTCTTTTCACCCTTTATCCTTACATTTCTTTTTCATTCTTCAACCCCTTCAATGCTTACCAAGACGTCATTACTAACACCTTGTTATGATTGTTCCAGTGTTAGCTCAATCTTAGTCGGCATTATTCTCTTAAACTCATTCATCTCCAATCATACCTAAGGACTGCTATTTCTAACTATGGAGTGTCCTTGGGTAGATCCCTCTGGTTCTGGTTAGATCATAGGACTAGTACCTAATCTAACTACCTTATGACTTTAGAATCATCGTGAATTAAGATGTTGTTGGGTATGAGATCGTAACCATAAAACCTTTTTCCAAAGAGTATAAACAACACTTTGAGTCGATTAGATCACTTATTATTTTCAAGATCACATTTTAATTACATTTCTCCCCTTATTTTAAATACTAATTCACTTAGTTTTTGAAATACCTTGTGATTAAAATTTGTCATGGAAATTCTGTTGGACAAAACTTTTATACTTAGCATGAATTATATGGAACATTAACTTGCTCCCCCTTAATTTTACATATGTTTGACACCAAAAAAATAATACCAAATTGTAAAATGAATATAAAATTGAGGGTTAGCATTGTTGAGCACATAATTTTGAAAGATTATGAATTGTCATTGAAGAATTCTTGAAAAATTATGCTCAACCACCAAATCATCTTATAACATACAATCGATTGAGTAGTCATTATTATTACTGAGTTGTTATTAAGACATTTTTGATAATGTTTTGAATACATAAGAATTGTCGTGAGATGATGTATCCAAAATCATTAAAACTTTGTTTTTTGAAAAACTCCAACTCAAACATTGACTCATTTTGAAAATGACACCAAATGTAGAATAATTGTCTTGTAAAACTTTATGAGAGAAGGAGTGTTAAACACACAATTTTGAAAGATTATGAATCGTTAGTGAGAAATTCTTGAAAAATTGTGTTCAACTTTTTGAAAAACCAAATGTTAGAAGACTTCTCTTCTAACTTTAAGGATAAGCGCACTGAAACGTACACTCTCCTTTGTCGTTCGAGTCCGAGTTGCAATCTGAGAGCAATTACAAGTCATAAAGAAAATTAGAAATGACATATTTTGAAAACATTTGAAATTCCTGTTCGAACTTCATTTACACGCCCGTGTCGATGTTAATCAACATTTCTAGGTAAGTAAATGTTATCGATTCCAAGAGACATGTCGAGAAGATTCTTTTTGTGAAACATTTTCTGATTTTTTGATTTTGTATTTTCTTTTTGAAATTGTATATTTTTGTATTTGTTTTTATATGTTTTTTATTTTTGTATTTTGCTTTTCTCAAAAATATTTACACGTCGATGTTTGAAGAATATATCAAGCAGATTCATTTGCCAGAACCTCCAGTTCTGCTGGAGTCAAACATCTCATACCAATTCGTTTGACAAGATACTGAAACCTATCTTCGAGTAAGGCTTTAGTAAACATATCAGCTAATTGGTATTCAGTTCTGACAAAGTACAATTCAATTATACCATTTTCAACCTGTTCCTTAATAAAGTGATATCGAGTATGGATGTGCTTGGTACGGGAGTGCTGCACGGGGTTGCATGAGATTTCTATGGCTGACTGAGAGTCGCAATACAACGGTATTTTATTGTAGTTGAAGCCATTATCCTTAAGTTGTGTCCTCATCCACATTACTTGAGCACAACTAGCAGATAACGCCACGTACTCTGCCTCTGCTGATGACATTGCAGTACAGTCCTGCTTCTTTGACATCCAGCTGACTAACTTATCACCTAGGAATTATATTACTCCAGAAGTGCTTTTGCGAGTATCAATACATCCGGCATGGTCGGCATCTGAAAAAGCTGTTAGTTCAAAGCCAGAATCCTTTGGATACCAGAGTCCCATGTTAATGTTACCCCTCAGGTATCGAAAGATCCTTTTAACCTCTTTGAGGTGTTTTTCAATCGGTCTTGCTTGATATCTTGCACAATAACATACTGCTTGCACTATGTCTGGTCTACTAGATGTCAGATACATGAGAGACCCGGTTTTACTACAGTAGTCAGTTTGGTCTACGAGTTTTCCACACAAGTGTGCATCTAATTTAGGTTTGGTAGCCATTGGTGTACCAACGGTATCACATTTTTCCATACCATGTTTTTTAAGTATTTCTAAAGCGTACTTGGCCTGATTGATAAAGATACCTCTTGGGGATTGGTGGATCTAAAGTCTTAAAAAGAATTTCATTTCCCCCATTAAGGACATCTCAAATCTACTTTGCATCAATTTTTCAAATCATTTAGAAAATTTTGGGTTTGTAGACCCGAAAATAATGTCATCTACGTAAATTTACACAAGCAGAATGTTATCCCCGTATCTTATCGTAAATAGAGTAGGATCATTAGTACCTTTAGAGAATCCTTTGGACATTAAGAAATTTGAGAGTTCATCATACCAGGCTCTTGGAGCTTGCTTCAATCCATATAGTGCTTTCCTAAGATGGTAGACCTTTTCTGGATGATCAAGATCAACGAACCCATCCGAATGAGCAACGTAAACCTCTTCCTTTAGTAGACCATTAAGAAAAGCCGTTTTAACGTCCATCTGGTATATTGGAAAGGATTTGTGTGCAGCGTAGGCGACGAAAATCCGAACTGCTTCCAAGCAAGCGAATGGTACAAAATATTCC
>BQNB010149714.1:0-16133 GCA_026074375.1 Tanacetum coccineum | reverse complement strand
TCCCTAGATGTGTTTTAGTTTAAGTCTAATTAGGTATTAGATTACAATTAGGACTTTATTTCTATTTTATATTTTTTTCCTTTTATTTTCTAAAATTCGGATTTTACTATTCATGCCAAAAAAAAATTTCTTTTCTTTTCTTAATTAATTAATTATCTTTATACCTTAAGTTTTAAAAAAAATCTAAGCTAATTTGTTAAACCATTTGAAAACTACTTTCTAAAAATAACTTTTTATTTCCAAATTCACTTTCTATATATGGAAAGTTTACCAAAAACTCTCATATTTTCACAAACTCATTTCTTTCACAATTGACACGCTTCCCATTTTAATCCATCACCTAGACACACACTTATTAACCAAACCAAATTTCTCAAGATACCCAATCACTTCCATTATCACTATAAGTGATTAAAATGAAAATTTTCCAACAAATATCTCATTTCTCTTAACTTAACCTCTAAAACCTAAACTTATCTTAAATTACTAACATAAAAATACGTATACGTAATAATACGTACACACATTTAACACGAAACCGCCCAAATCTCAATAATCATTTCCCCGTCACTCAAAAGTGAACGAAATGAACTCAACAAATTTCACCATCAATCCAATCTCATTGAGATGACCACACTCAATAGATTGGTTACCAATACCTCATAAACACATAGAAGCACACATAAACACATAGAATCACATAAACCATACATTGCAACCGACACAATAGTCAACACTAACGGTTTGACTAACCTGCTCAAGTCATGGTTGTTACACGTCGTGTCTGCTTCTTTTTCCCTTTTCTTGTTTTCGGCTCACACCCTCTGAACAGGAATTGAATTCTTAATGATATCACATAATATCATTTATATAGTAAATGTGAAGTTTCATTCATGTACGGCATTGGCCCCTCATCTTTCATGTAGTCTTTAATTTATTTTCAAAACTTTATAGTATTTGTGAAACTTCAGTCCCTGTGATGGCTCATCTTTACGGCGTAACGGCATCGACCATGTTACGTCGTAAACCTTCTGACGCTGCATTTCTTCAATTAGTATTAAAATATGTTAGGACGCAATTACATCGAAACGTTACGCCGTAACCCTTAGTCAGCATTAATATTTTCTTTAATAAATATTTTACGGCATAACTCCTGCGGAACGTTACGCCGTAATGCCTTTGTCAGCACCAAATCTTCGTTATTAATAATAGATTACGACGTAACTCTTGCGGGTCGTTACGCCGTAATATCTTCTATAATGCAGTTTTTGTCGTATTTTCTTTATTTTGCCGTTTTTCCATATCTTTTCCGTTCCAATGCCTTTTATTTCCTAAAATCAAAATATTAACGAATTAAGTACCAAAATGCTATAAAGCAAGGCAATAAACGTGATAATTTGATATGAAAAAGTATTAAATATTTGAAGTTATCAAATATCCCCCCGCTTGACTTCTACTTGCCCTAAAGTAGAACCTTTTTAAATAATTCTCAAAAAGATATCTCCCTAGGTTTTTAAGGAAGATGTGAATTTAAAAATCACTTATGACTCAACTGCTCAGTCATAGTATGTATTCTATCATAGACTTGGCAAGTAAACAAATATCTACCAACTAGAATTAAGGTCTAAACAGTCTTAAAGGCAACATGGGTGACATATAGGTTTAAGGGTGAATCATCCTGCAGTCCTTACCCAAAAGCGTTACACCAACAAGGGCGACAAAATCACATATACACATCCATAGCGATAAAATAGACATACATGATTGCAATCAAATCCCTCATTCGAGCAAAACCAATGGTCGGGATGTAGAACGATATAGGGTAGGATAAGACACGTGATACACAATAATTGTTGTTAAATAAAAACACAAAACAAATAGTCTAAAGTAATCTAAGGTTGTCATAACTAGCTATTGTCCATCCATAAGTCTAAGAGTTTAAGTCCGAAAATCTGATCTTCAATAATGGGCTACTAGCTCTATTCTTCACAATCATTAAGATGGCTTATAGTTGCACCATCTTTATATTTTTTGCACATGAAAGGCTTATAGTTGCACCATCATTTCTTTTGAATATATAAATGGTACATGAGTTTATATCTTTTTATTATTGCCCTTGCATCATTTAATATAATACATACATCCCCCCACTTAAGATAAACTATATCAAAAGTGATGATACATAGGGGTCTTTATATATCATTAATGATAGGTCTTCCATGAATGCATAAAATTTTCGTACCCATTCCCCCGAACCATGGACTTAAGTAGCTAAAGATTTCAATACAAAGAAAATAAAGACTACAGGGTAGGCTAAGGTGAAATGGTGTAACGAAACATATAGGGTTTAAACAAGGATTGACTTAACAAGGTGATCTAGGGGTATCCTGCACTAACATTGAGTACAACAAAGGGTTTTACACGGGGAGGTCGACAAGTCAGTGTGACAAGTCGATAAACACACACATAAAGGCTATTTGGGTGAATTCTTAATATGTTGCCTTTTTGAACTGCCTATTCCAACTAATCAATTAGGTCTTCAAATGATGTACATGCCAAGTTCTAAAGTCTACAATACTACCGGCACACTCATATTTTTGGTGGATTTTGGTATAATAGATGAAAATGGAATTATTAGGCTTAACCTCACCAATTGGAATAAAGGGTTATAGTGCGCTCGGCAAAGATTAATTCTAGTTTATTAGGAAAAACATGTCAAAAAATTTAAAATTGGCATAATTTTTTAAAGAAAAATAGAAAATCGAAGGCAATTATTAATCAAGTGATAATTTTACTCTCATCCCCCCACTTGGTTTGTACAATGTCCCTATTGTACAATTAAGAAAATGAAAATTCAAGAACAAGAGTAGAATTAAAACGAAAGACTCCCCTGGATTTGCTCGTTAATATGAAGAGACAGCATGCTCTAAGCCATGCTCCAAGTATGCTTCCTCGAGCAACATCCACCATCTCAAATATCTCTACCATTCTCCTGAATAGCATTCGACTAGACCGGTTTGAAATGCTTCTTTGCAGATTGATTAATACCCTAGCACCCCATCAGCCCATCATATGCATTACCTGTATAACTGTAGCTGCAAGAAAGACTAATACTAAAAGCATAAACCAAGATAAAAAGCACCATAGCACAAAATATACAAAACGATACAGAATAAACCTAACTCACTTTTGTAGGAATCACGGTTGCATTTAGCGTATGCAACAAGCCTTTTAAACCACTTGGTGGCCCAAGTGGACGAGTGAAGTCTCGTGAGGGTTTCCAGAGAACATACCCATAAAGTTCCTTTACTTGTACACTATTTAGACATGTTTAAACACTTGATTTTTTAGATTTTCATAAAGAGGTTACGGCGTAACCTTGGTGGTTACACCGTAATTGAGTGGTAATTTTAAGCATTTCAGTTTAGTTGTTACGACGTAACCATGGAAAGGTTTACGCCGTAATTGATGTGGTTACGGTGTAACCTTAGGTGTTACGCCATAACTGCTGCTACAACAGTTACATTTACCATACAATTACGGGTCAAGTTGGTCTCGATTTTACCCTCCTTGTTGCTGAACCTGCGAAAACAAGTGAAAAACATACAAACCAACTAAAACGCAAAAATTGAAATGAGCTCAACTAAAGGATAGGTTGGGTTATCTCCCGAGTAGCACTTTTCTTTTTTCACCGAGTCTTTAAGTAAGACTCAAGCCTCCATCACAGGCTTATTTGGACATCTCCACACATGTCTAATCTTCATGTCATCGCCTTAACCTGTTCATAATTGCTTATCCTGCACACTAACAACCCGTGCATCAAATGTGTAATAGAACAGGAGCATACATTTATGACAAATACTTGACTTAGAAATACCGCATGAAAAAAAATTAAGGTTGGCAGGCTTAATATTAAAACAGATGCGACATTAGAAAATATTTTTTAAAGGTTCAAGCAATGCCCAAACTATTTTTGGTATCTCAGACCTAGTTTAGAGATATGTTGCAACAACCACTACCAAGTTACGCCACAACCAAGTCTGGAATGATTTTTTTTATTTCACACGTTACGCCGTAACCTGATGAACTGGTTACGTTGTAATAGAACAAGTTACAGCATAATCAAAAGAGTTACGCTGTAACAACACTTAATCAAACATGCAAGCACACAGAAATAGGAGAAGAACAGAAGGGCAAGCACTCACAAAGACACACAAACACTCATATATCAATCAAACAATCAAAAACTACAAAAACCGTTTCCCGACAGCGGCACCAAAAACTTGATGCGTAATTTCTTTTAAATAAAACTACGTCAGGTTTTACATTTATAAAACCCTAACTACCTCGACTATTCCTACGCACTAAAGAGTAGTTTACCCTGTCGTGTATAGTGTAGTGATTGGTAAGTACGGGTGTCGACCCAAAGAACGGTTTGTGTCTCTAATTGTCTAATTGGTTTATTATTTTACCTAAGAAAGCAGGAAAGAAAGCATTTTGAGTTTTTGTAGAATTATTGCAGGATGTTTGGGTGGTAAGCCTTCCTGTCAAAAAGGGAAATGGTATAGTGACAGACAACTAGAAAGGATAACCGCATTTAATTATGATCTCAAATGCAATGTCTAATCGCAACCTTAGATGGGGTCTAAAACATTAGGTCTAATTTTGTATTTGAAACCTAACCTATGTCTACTGAGTGGAATAGACTCATAAGGAGAATTAAACTATTCTCGGTATACAGTTGACAGGGGCATTTAACATATGAGATATGCTTTAATCTAACAGGTGGTCTCCTATTAGCTCGCATTCCTTAACCAAATATTTAATGATAAGGGCTCGCCTTATGGGTAAAGGTTCTAACAACTACACAAGGGATTGGTCTTCCTGTAATCATTCATACGTGCATGGTCTTTGAGTTCCATTATAGATCCTTAACCACATTAAACCTTATATCAAAACTTAGACAAGCACACAAGGTTCTAAAAGCACACTACATGAAATATAAAGAAAGCTAAATATGATGATGGATCATTAAAAAAATATTTAAAAGATAATTACTAATTAAATGGCAAGAACAATTAATTAAGCATAACAAATAAAAACAACCTCAACGATTATATTGATGGATCCAATAAGTCAAAATAACAAAATTAAATTTGAAGTATAATTATAAGTTGTGCGAAATTAATGCTCTCGATTCTCTAGTCGAACGCCATGGCAAACCCAGAAGGGTTTGCCCTATACGCTGCGTCTACTTCTTTTCTCCCTTTTCTTGTTTTCGGCTTACACCCTCCGAACTGGAATTGAATTCTTAATGATATCACATGATATCATTTATATAGTAAATGTGAAGTTTCGTTCATGTATGACATTGGCCCCTCGTCTTTCATGTAGTCTTTAATTTATTTTTGAAACTTTATAGTATTTGTGCAACTTCAGTCCTTGTGATGGCTCATCTTTACGGCGTAACGGCATCGACCACGTTACGCCGTAAACCTTCTGACGCAACATTTCTTCAATTAGTATTAAAATATGTTATGGCGCAATTACATCGAAACGTTACGCCGTAACCCTTAGTCAGCATTAATATTTTCTTTAATAAATATTTTACGACATAACTCCTGCAGAACGTTACGACATAATGCCTTCGTCAGCACCAAATCTTCGTTATTAATAATTGATTACTGCATAACTCTTGCGGGACGTTACGCCGTAATATATTCTATAATGCGGTTTTTGTTGTATTTTCTTTATTTTGTCGTTTTTCCGCATCTTTTCCGTTCCAGTGCCTTTTAATATTAACAAATTAAGTACCAAAATGCTATAAAGCAAGGCAATAAACGTTGGAATTTGATATGAAAAAGTATTAAATATTTGATGTTATCAATAACCATATACATAAAGTATAGTAAAATATCTAGCCTACCACTATCAAGCCCCCTAGGCTATGATATCTGAATATTAGGAGAATGTCATGGCCTATCCATACAGAAATAAGGTAGGGTTGATGATTGTGTAAAGTCTGAGCGTCAAGTGTTTTGATGGGTTCGGGTGACGGTCGCCGTCTTAACTATGGCTATAAATTCCTTTATTATTCACATCTTCATCTCAAGCACATCTCAAAGAAGTTCCCATGTCTCCTCCAGACGACGTTGATGATAAAACAGGTACGCAGTGTTAGGGTATTGTTTGTTTTTCTTCTTTTTTTAAATGACTCTTTTATAGGCGTGTTTCTGCTTTGCAGGTTTAAACCTGTTGAAGTTGTTGGATGGTGAAAAAGCTTCACATGAAGAGAAAACTCCAAGACAAGGGTCTCATGTGTTCTTCAACCCGGTTGATTTTCCATCAGACCTGGGCTCTTTTGGTAATGAGTTCTGGCTACCGAAAAGGATCTTTAAATTTGGAAGTAGCTTCGGCGTAGTCCCGTTGGAAGACAATCCTCTTTCTATATGGTCGGAGGGCATGCGAACATGACGAAGATGGAACATGAAAACCAATTTGGCACCGGGCAAGCCTATGGTCACCCTCCTAGGTAACAGGGTTACGAGTGTCTAAATGATCAACCCAATCTTGCACAGGAGTTAGCCATAGCTCAATCACTAAACGCGGATATGGAACGGAGTTTATGCAACTTGTGGGCTGAGAATGAAAATCTTAAGGCCAAGTGTGAGTTGTCGAGTTACAACAGTACGTTGTTGGACCTTAACAAGTCAAAACAGCATGAGGTTGACTTGAGCAATATGTTATTGAAAGTATACAAGGAAAAGACCGACTTAACTGAGGATCTTAATTGGGTTTTGAAGAAGAGTATTCCCCGAACTCTTAAGAGAGTTTTCAAGAGTGATGAGTTTCAGCGAGAGGTTTCGAAGTTACTATTTATGATGCTAGAGGAAACCCGTCATCAGGATCCTCATAACGACTTTGTGCCGCAAAGGGTTACTAAAGCCATAGCGGGTTTAAAAAGCATCAAGTGGGAATGTATGAATGACGTGATTGGTGCCCCAGTATCATTACTCCGTTATGTGTTAAGTCGTCATGGTAACAACTCGGGCCAGGGGCCGATCGAGTTGTCTAGTTGTTCCTAATTTATAATAGTATAAGTGATAAAGTTTTATATGTAGCCACTTTTGGCTTTAGATGATGTGCGGCTACTCGGGTATGTATCGTGTATGATATATTTGTGTAAAATATTTTTGTTTGTTGAAAATGGGTATTGTAGCCTTATTAAATTGAGTTCTGATCGTACCAGGAAGATGATGTTATGTATGACGTTTGTTTATCATTATATTTCTTTTTATGTAAAACATATTGATGGTATAAATACCAATCTGTTGCATAATTTAAGGATAATATAATATAAGTATATATATGATAATTATTTAACAAATAGTTTTGACTATAGAGAATAGTCAGAATGAATAAATATTCCTTTGAATGGGGATGATAAAGTTTAGCACAAGTTGTGATATACTTATTGCAATTACGTTCATATGGTGTATTGTAGTTTGTAATTAATCAATGTTGTATTGTTGAGTTAGTGATAGATCTAAATGTAATCTATCTTTTACTTTCCTGTGTTAATATAGTTAAAGGAGAGCTTTGATGCATGTTTATGTGTTGGGTTTAGTTCATGAGCCCTTCAGTCTTTCAGTAGATTTAAACATAAAATCCCCTAAGTATTTCTCAAGCTGGAGTCCTTCAGTTTGAGTCACTGAAGCTTTTTTAGCTTCAGCTCTTCAGGTCCTTAAAAGATTGGGAAGTATCTTCACTTCAGTGTATGCAACGGTACAAAAACTGAAGAATGACTCTTAAAAAGAGCTTCATTTCAGCTTGGTTGACAATTCCAAGCTGAACGTTGTCTATCTCCTTAACAGAAGTTGAAACAAGTTGTTTCACTTCTAGAAGGTTTACAAGGCGGAAAAAAGATAGCTTTATATCAAAAAGAATAAAGCAATCTCCTTGGTAAATGTTACTTCTAAAGTTGGTATAGAAGTACATCAACTTTTCTTAAAGGACTGTACCTGGTACTAGAAAGCAAACGTGCATTAAATGATAGCTCAACCACCCATTTAATGCTTGCCACGTAGACTAGGTTAAACTTGTAAACCCTAATTCCTTTGCCTATAAAAGGAAAGGGATCCCAAAGTAAGTGTTATCTCTTCCAATTAATGTGATACACATTGAAGAGTTCATTTATCTCTCAAACAAACTAAAACGGTACTACTGAAGCTGAAGCATCAGTTATAGGTCATAAAGTATTGTTTATCTTTACTCGCTTAACTTTGGTTAGAGTTTAAGTTCGAAGGAGATAACACCCCAATTGTCATTCAACCACCTTGCTATTTCGCAAGCAAGGTGTGTCATATATTCTTTATTTGATTCTAATAAAAGTCAAAAACGTTGAAAATCCTCTGTGTGTTTAAACTTAGTTCTTTATATTTTCATAATATTATTATTTGTTTAAACTCACTTTGTTGCTATGGAATTTGATTTGTTTTATATTGATAAACCTTATATCATATTCCAAGGGACTAACAAGTGGTATCAGAGCCTTCTGGTTTATATAATCCCTTTAAAAGGATATATAAAAAGGCTCAAAGATTTTTAAAATCAAGATCCATCTTATATGGCAGCAGAAGTACCACAGACTCTTGAATACAGGGGTGGCCAGTTAAGTGCAGCTCCTTTACTAGAGGTGGAAAATTTCACTAATTGGAAAAAGAGATTCATGTGCCATATCATTGGTATTGAACCTCAAGTTGAAAATGTCATTAAAAACAGTCCTTTTATCCCCATGACAGCTGGTCAAAGGAAGCCAGAAAGACAATGGACTGCAGATGAGAGGAAGGCTGCTACCTTAGATCAGTGACTCAAAATTCTCATCATGTCTATCCTTCCAGATGACCAAATGAATTCTGTCATAAACTGCTTAACAGCTAAATCAACATAGGATGACCTGATACTGTATCATGAGGGCCCCTCTGATGTAAAAAATAGTAGGGTCATGGACCTAAAGTTGTGTTACAACACCTTCAAATTCAAAGAAGGTGAAACACTAACACAAACTTTCACCAGATACAAAGCCTTGATAAATGAGTTAATAAATGATGGCATTAAACTTTCAAAGCTTGAAATAAATACTGGTTTTATAAATAGGTTACCAAAGAAGTGGCTAAGTTTCTGCCAAAGCCTCAGAAACCAAATCATGTGAAAGATTCTGAGCTTGCTTCTCTATTTGGTAAACTCAAATATAAAGAAAACCTAATAGACAATATTTATAAGACTAAGAAAAACAAATCTCTTGTCTCTGCAACACCTTTGTCAACTGCCTTCATCTCTACCTCTATTGTCCAGGACTTCCAAGATAGTCCTGATGATGAAGAGGATACAAGAAGCAGTCATGAGTACCTAAATGACCTAGAAGAAGAATTTCAAGCAAGAGATCTTTTAGAAAAGTCTAAGAGATTCTTCAAAAATGGTACTCAAAGATTCAACATTGCAAAAGCAACCGACCAAACTGAATGCCACAAATGTGGCAAGAAATGTCATTTTGCAAGAGACTGTTGGTCAAAAACTTCAGTTCCCTCATATCAATCACCCTTTCAACCAAAACCTCTCAATTCCTCTCAGCACAAAACAGAACTAAGGCCTACTAAGGACTTTGAAGCTAAATACAACAAAGTCAAGGCTAAACTGGCTCTTCTAAGTTCAAGTACTTCAACTTCCAAAGCAGTAACTGTTAAGAACAAAGGTCTTATGGCTGAAGCCTGTGAATGGGATGAAGAAGAACTGCCATCAGATGACAATGATATGGTGGAGGTTAAAGTACTCATGGCACTTGCTGAAGAAAATGATGATGTCAGCAAGGAAGGCGCCAAAAATGGTGAATGGGTGAAAATCTCTATGAGAAAGGTACAAACTCTTCTTAAAATAGAAGATAATGATGATAGAAAAAACTATCTAGATTATTTATGTATCGATCTAAATTATGTTGAAGAACAAAGAAATAATCTTTTGTCAAAACATTGAGATCTTGTTCATGAACTGAATGCATGCAAAGAATAGCTTTTAGTATTAAAACAAGCAAAACTACAATTATTATTAATGATGAAAAATACAAGTATTCTGTCTAGTACTAGGGTTTACAACCTTGAAGCTATGGTATTCAACAAGTATGAATGTAAATTTAATAACCAAAACCATATGTTCTTCTTTTATCCACCAAGATTCCTTTACAATATAACAATAAATCCTTTGAAGATACTCAAGATCTTCTATACTTATAATCATAAACAAATCTTTCTAACTTTATAAGATATACACTTTGAATAAGTCCATACATATCTTTTCACACGTCTTTGTCTTCATGCAGTCATTATCTTCTTCTAGCAGTCTTAAGTCTTTAGTAGTATTAAGATCTCTTCAGTAGTATTAAGTTAGTACTAGCAATACTAACTTTTACACTAGCAGTACTAATCAGTTAGTACAAGGAAGTTATAATCTAGTAAAAGAAACAGTATCAAACTTTTAGGCTTAGTGATAGTAAACCCCCCTTAAGTATAAAGACTTTTAATTCCTAACAATCCTCCCCTAAACTTGTGATTGACCTCCAAACCATCAAGTTTCTTGAATTAAAACTTTTGTGCTGAGAAGATACTTCCAAACATCTTATTGTCTTGGTCTTTCTGCTTGTATGAATATTTTCCTTAAAAGCTCATTTGCCATCTCTGAAGATTGATCCACTTGAAGCTTGTTAGCCAACATCACAGTCATAAGCCCATTTGTCAGTGGATAATCTTTCTCAACCAACATGAAGATATAATTTCCTTTATCTGTAGATACATGGTGAACACCACATGTATCATATAACCTCCATGTCAATGGATCATGTATATATCTTTGAAGCTTCCACAGAATGTCATCAACATCAGGTTTAAACAACCTCTTTAATTCAACCCATAATATTCTTTCTTTGTCATCAGTAGGATCTATTGAACTGGATCTTTCTTTAACTAAACTCCATAGCTTATCTAGGTCATCTCTATCAAATTTCTTTAACATATCATCAAAAGTCTGATAAGCTTATGTATGATCACCAACCCTGATTATCTTCTAATATTTTCTAGAGCCTTCAATGTGATTGGATATTTGACCCGTAAAGCTTCAACATATACTTCTTCCACTGGAACTATCATCACTAATTGTTGTAAATCCTCTTGTGATACCTCTTTTTCCTTTTCTGCTGAGTGTTCTTCACCTGATCCTGAAGCTTCTCCAATCTTTTGTCTTTTAACATGCTTTTTTGAAACTTCTTGACCTGCTCTTTTCAATCTCTGAACCTCTAATTGAGAATCCATAGGCACAAAAGATTGTACTCTCCTCATAGTAGCTTCAAAAATTTCTTTAACCTGCTCAAAGGAAAGTAACTTCAATTGTTTAATAGAATAACCTCCTTCTTGATGCTTGATGTAAGTTGACATGTAAAGCTTGTTTCTCTCAGCTTTAGTTCTTTGTTGAGCAAAGAACTTCTTTCTTTGATTGACAAGTTCCATAAGCTTCATAGGTAAATCTTCTTCACTATACTTTTCACCTGCTTGTAACTGTTGAACCAAATCTTCATCTGCTGCAACTCTAGCCAATATATCATCCCATTCAGCATCTGTAAAACCCTGAGCTGCTTGATGTAGTTGAGCCATTCTCTATCTTTCTGATGCATCAACCTCTTCTTGTAGTCTTTGAGCTACTTCTGCATCCCTGGCAATTCTCTGACTTTCATCTTCATTAAGATATTCTTGCAATCTTATGGTTGCTTCATAGCTAGCTATCTCTTGTCTTTGTTTCAACTTTGCAGTGGCTTGTTCAGGCTTAAATTCTATCATAATAGCTTTACCTTTGTCTTTAGATATACTTGGTGAAGGAATACTTCCTTGATCTATACCAGCAGTACTAACTGGCATTGAAACATCAGCAGTACTAATTCCACCACTGCCAGTACTAACTGTCCTTCTTCTTCTAGAATAAGTATGAACTCTAGCTACATCTGCAAGTATCTTAGCTGCACTAAACACTCCTAACTAATCTTCAGGTTGACTTCCTTGACTATGTGCCTCTTCATGAGCACTACCTGTGTATGAGTCTCATCTTCAAACCTCCCCTGATCCTTAGCATTAATTTGAACTAGAGAAACCCCTACATCCTGATCAATGTCTTCTATCATACTCCTCTCCTGTTTAGAAGTATCTTTTTCAGCATCCTCATCATCAGACACAACAATCTTGGCTCTTCTTCTAGCTTTGTTTAACTTGACTTCTTTCTCCAACCTTTTCACCTTCATAATGAGCTTTGTAAAAGCAGCACCATATGTCAGTTTGGTTTGCTTCAAGTCAGATTCTAAACTCTCCACTTTCTTAGACAATGTGGTACAAAGAACTATCAATTCATGAAGTGTCATACTGCCCTCATCACTTCCAAGTGAGTGAACCCTTGGGAGAGGTGAATCATAGGGCAAGGTAGCAGCCTCTTCTGCAACATGGGTTGTTTGCATAGATGGTGGTGAAGTTGGTGGTTGTGAGGTGGATGGAGCACTGGTGGTTGTGTGATGGGAGTCACTTTGGACTGTTGATCCTTGACCCTGCAGATTGGGACCTTGAACAAGCATTGTTGGAAATAATGGAATGTCCACCCTAGTGTATCCCTTGGAAGCCCTTCTCATATTGCTAAAGAGTTTGTGTGTAAGGGTAGGAGCAATATAAGTTCTGTTGTGAGGTAGAAGCAGTCTCTTATGCTTGTTCAAAAAGATTTGAATAAATCTTGGATACATTAAAAATTTAGACTTACTATCCAAGATTTTTACCATGCCTTCAAAAATCATCTTAGAAAAGTTGAAAGTCCTGTTTGTGGCCAAGCAAATTATAGCAGTTGCTATATTGCTACTAAATTGTTCCCAAGAAGTCTTCTTAGGACTTAAACAATGAAGAATGGTATGAATTAAGAATCTCCATTGAGGGGAAAAGTGACCCTTTTGGAAGGTCAACTTGTTAGAGTTTGAAACATACCCCATAAGAGCAAGTTGCTCAAAAATTTCAGTATTAGGTAGAGTACTAATACCATCAGAATCTTCTAACTTGATATGCCTCCTTATAGATGCTTCAGTTACAGTCTTAACTCTCCCATCAATGTTAGCAGTGATTTCCATTTCTCCATCCTCAGATGTGCTTGCAGAAATCGTTTGCCAAAATTGTTGGATGAGTGAAACATGGATAGTAGGATTTTCAGTAAGAGCATACTTTATGTGACTTGTATTGAGAAAATCTACTATCTGGTGAAAATCTTCACTTCCCTCTGGTTTGAGTAAGTAAGCAACCATGTTATGGGTATCACAGAACTCCAAATTAGCCATTAGTGATGAAGTTATGATAAGGGTTCTGGGTTTATGTTCATTGATGAGAATATGAGTTTGGTAAAGTTAATTGAGATTTTATAGGGAGCGCTTAAGGTTTTGCTTTGACCGACTAAATAAGATTGAATCTTTTTCTCGAAGAAAACTTATAAAAGAAAGAAAGATCAAGAAATATCCAAATTATAGACCCCTATAAGCGAAGTTGTTGGCGGAAATATCTCAACGGCTATTAATTAATTTAGAAAATTCTGTTATGCCCCAAACAATATTAACGGTTACACAGCAATACTAATATTAGTCTATCAGTACTAAGTAATGCCCAGCAGTACTAAGTTTTTAGACTAACAGTACTAAATAATGCCCAGCAGTACTAAGTAACGCGTAGCAGTATTAACTGTTGAGACACAAGGTTTAACCTCTATTATGTTACAAAAAAATATTTCCATCACCAATCTTGATTCTCACAGGCTCTCTTTCTGTTTTTATTCTCACTTTATCTCTCAATTCTTTTTCTCACTTAATCACTCTGTCTGTTTTTATTTCACAAATCTCTCTATTCTTTTGATCTCACCAAATTCTCTCTGTCTGTTTTTGCTTTCTCTCAATTCTTTTAAGCTCACTAATTCAGACAGTTTTGTACAATGTTCCATCAATTCCATTAGTTTCATGCTGTTCTAGCCACTTCTAAGTGTGTTAACTCTTGAGAGAGGTGGATCATTGGACTATTTAGATGTAGTCTCAAACCTAGTTTGAGTATCTACATCCCCTAATTTGGCATCTTGGCACCTGGGACCACTACCTGAACTAGTTCCCTAAGGACTTTGCTCATTAAGTGTTGCCATATATTAGGTCCTATTGATGTTACTACTGTATTGCTCTGCTTCTAAGCTAGAAACAGTAGTGACAGCTCTTTCCATTCTATCACCCAACTCCTTATGGACAGCCTCATCACCAACCTTTTTAGGGGGGGCACTAGACTGAGGTATCTTTGTGTCTTGACCTCTTTTGATTTGCCTGTCATGTGCCTAGAGCATCCACTATTAACATATCCTTGATCTTCCTTTTGTAGATGAACCTGAACATAAAAATAAGAAAATTAGTTTCCTTTGGGGACCCAAGCCATCACTGACTTAGATCTGCCTCGTGCATCAATATAATTTTGTCCCTTGAAAGTAATTGATGCACTGTTAAGTTTGGTAGGTCTCCAAACCCAACATGTTGAGGCCTTAACATCATTAACCTGATTTGCCCTGACAGCATTAACTACTGCTGAAGTTGGCCTAGCAGTATTAACTGCTTTTGGCTTAGCAGTATAAAAATTTTCCTTAGCAGTATTAACTTTTTGGTTAAAGTTTTTGTTAGTTAATGCCGTTCTTGATTGATAGGGCCTATTTACAGTTGATTGAGCTATTTTTAAAAAACATGACATTGGTCTAGCTCTATAAACTGTAGTTTTGGGATGAGCAGTATTAACAGGCCTAGCAGTATTAAGTGGTTTTAGGCCAGTTTTCATTAAAACTGCTCTGGGAGTCATGTTCCTGTGAGAGTTAGGGTGAGCCTTTTTAGCAAAATAGTTATAATTCACCCTTGTATAATTATTCCCATTTACCATCCCTTCCCTTTGATGGTAATTGCAGTGAGCCTGCACATGGTCAAAGCTTCCACAAACAAAACATGCTTTATTATACATCACAAAATCACCTCCTAGCTGTTGGGATTTAAGATTATTCCAGTTTCTTTGATTCCCCCTAGGTTTTTGTGATCTGTACATCTCTGCATACTTAACTGGTTTCCTAGCTGGTTTTTCTTGTTGTTTAACAGATTCTATCTTAGTAGGAAAAACAGTTTGCTTCTCTTTTTCTGACACCAACTTCTCACCCAATGGGGCATCAGGAGTTTTCTTAACCTCATTAGAGGTATCTTTACAGACACTCTTACTGGACTTAGGTCCATAGCCTTCAAACTTAGGTTGTTGGAACTCTTCAAGACTAGAGTTGGACAAATCAATAGTTGGGGGTGCAAATAAGCATGTAGGTAGAGGCGGAACATCATTATAGCTTACAAACCCCACACCTTTTCTACTGTTATTAGATATTTGACTCCTTATTAATTTATCTAAGCTCTTAGAAGCATTTTCAAATTTGTCAATTTTAATCTGATTGCTCTCTTTTTCTTTCTTAAGCTTTTCTATCTCACTTTTAAGAGCATTGATTTCTGAGTCTTTAAACGAGGTATCTTTTTTTAGAACAACAATTTGGTCATAAAACATAACCTCATTTTTCTTGTAAAAGACAAGTTGTTCTTCTACAGATGCTAAACCTCTTTTATAGGTAGCTAGATTAAACTCAGATTTATTAAACTCTATTCTTAAATTATAATATTGAGTTTTAAGAGTTTCAAAGCTTTTAAGACAGGTGTTAGTACAAGTTTTGTCATTATGTATCTCTAAGTCTGAGAAAGCCATAAGAGCCATGTTGGTAGGTATTTCCTCATCTGCCATAAAGCTCCAATCAAAACTAGCTCCATCAATAGCTACCATAGCTTTGGAAGAAGTTTCTTCCACATTCACAGTCCTCCTTGAGGTGTCTTGATTCCTGTTCCTATTATCTTGATTCCTAGGACCTTTGCATTCCCTTGCAAAATGTCCCATATTATAACAGTTGAAACATTCTACCTTAGACTTGTCATATCCAGAAGTATCACTCCCGTTGATAGTGATCTTCTTACCAGTTCT
>BQNB010149713.1:0-16133 GCA_026074375.1 Tanacetum coccineum | reverse complement strand
AGACTGAGGCAAGAAAACCAGAAAACTTCAAGTCTGAAGATGTGGGAGGTATGCTGATTGAAAATTCGAAGGACCCAAAAAAACCCAAGAAGGAGATGTTGGAACAGCGTGCGGATGGAACACTATGTTTGAATAATAGAAGTTGGTCTCCGTGCTATGGTAATCTAAGGACTCTGATTATGCATGAGTCTCACAAGTCAAAATATTCTTATCATCCGGGTTCCGATAAAATGTACCAAGACATAAAGCAATTATACTGGTGACCTAACATGAAAGCCGACAATGCCACCTATGTTAGCAAGTGTTTGACGTGTTTAAAAGTCAAAGTTGAACACCAAAAACCATCTGGCTTGTTGGTATAACCAGAGATTTCTCAATGGAAGTGGCACAATATTACTATAGATTTTGCCACCAGGCTCCTAAGGACGCAAAGTGGAAACGATACCATATGGGTAATTGTAGACCGACTCACCAAGTCTGCACACTTTTTACCGATGATGGAAAATGACCCTATGGATAAACTAGCAAGACTGTACTTGAAAGAAGTGGTTACGAGACATGGAATACTAGTCTCAATCATTTGTGACCGTGACCCTTGATTTACGTTGAAATTTTGGAGGTCATTTCAAAAGGCTATGGGTACTCGGTTGGATATGAGTGCGGCTTACCATCCGCAAACCGATAGGCAAAGCAAAAGAACCATTCAAACTCTTGAATACATGTTGTGCGCTTGCGTAATAGACTTTGGGAATGGTTGGGAAAAACATTTACCGCTGATCGAATTTTCATACAACAATAGTTATCATGCTAGCATCAAAGCTGTCCCATTTAAGGCACTTTATGGTCGAAAGTGTCGATCACCTGTTTGTTGGGTCAAGGTCGGAGACGCTCAGCTCATCGGTCCAAAACTCATTCACGACACAACCGAGAAGATTATCTAAATCAAGCAAAGAATTCAAGCTGCCCGTGATCGCCAAAAGAGTTACGCCGATGTGAGGCATAAGCCCTTAGAATTTCAAGTTGTTGATCGAGTGATGTTAAAGGTATCATCTTGGAAAGGGGTCGTACGTTTTGGCAAAAAGGGGAAGTTGAACCCTAGATATATTGGACCTTTCAAGGTGTTACTAAAAGTGGGAACCATTGCTTATAGACTCGAACTACCTACAACAGTTAAGCAGGGTTCATAGCATATTTCATGTATCTAATCTAAAGAAGTGTTTATCCGACGAGCCATTGGCAGTTCCGTTGAATGAAATACACATTGATGATAAGCTCTGCTTCGTTGAAGAACCAGTGGAAATTATGGATCGTGAAGTCAAGCGGTTAAATCAAAGCCGTATCCCCATCATTAAAGTTCAATGGAACTCCAGGAGAGGTCTTGAGTTCACATAGGAACGTGAAGACCAATTCTGGAAGAAGTATCTACAACTCTTCACAAAAACCGCACCCTCGACAAGTGCCGCATCTTGAGCCTTGTGGACAAGGCTCCCTTAACGGGGGAAGACTGTAACAATCCGTTATTTCAGGTCATTTCCCGACTCAACTATTACCATTATTTATTTTTAGAGTTTTACGCGTTCGCTTTTAATTATTATCGTATAGTTAAATCGCGTAAACTAAAAATCAACATTCAACGTAAACGGACACCAAACAAGTTAAAGTTTACATCAAGCAAGTGTTATATAATTATTATGAGTATAATATATAACTTTTCTATGTTATTTTTATTGGTTACGTAAAACGCTTACGTTTCGTAATAAATTGCATTTAGGCATACCCGAAAGCACCTATACCTATCTATACTCAAACAAATACCCACAATTATACCCACTATACAAAAAAAATTAACTCATTTACTCTCAAAATAAGCCATGGGGCCGGTTATACATATTGCACACTTAATAAAACTTAACCATTCACAAGTTACCTTATAATACACATATTTCTAAAGATTGGCACATCACTAGTACCTCCTCACTAATCCCATGCGTCCATTTACGATAGGAGGAAAAGTCTATTACAAATTGTACCATTAACTATACTAGCTAACCTTGGTTAGTTTAAGATTAGTAACCACCCTTTTATTAAATAAGTCCTAGTTTATTTTACAACACATTATTCCCTATCAAGCAAGAGTATTTGAGAAGCTTGGGTTTTGGATTAACAAAGGTTTAAAGCAAGAAGATTTCTAGGGTTTTAATTACGGTTTTGATCTTGGGTTTGCTTTATTGGTTTTAAGCTTAAGTGTAAGCTTGTGTTCATCATCTTACACATCTCCAAGGTTCATTAAACCTAAACATTTTCATTATTCCATTTACATATGTTTTACATATTTGTTTACATGTTTAATCACCACCTAGGTTGTTTTTTTTTATGATTTATGAAACATTGTAACAATCATGAATCGCATTTATATAACACATGTAGTAAATAATATTTAAAATGAAAGTACACACTTATATAAGTTTTAAATAATTTAGATATTTATATAAATAAACTTTGTTGTTGAAAGTTTTATTCACAAAGTTTATGTTCAAATATTATGAGGACACTTTATCTTAGTCATAAAATGATGGACAATAATTAGAGGACTTAAAAAAATATACTACTAACATTATATTAGTGATATTAGAGGATTTGTAATATATAAAACATGTTAAAGTTTATAAACCTATTTAATTTGAATGACAAACCTAATCGATGATTTTGATATTATTTACCTGAAAGATGATTTTTCAAACCTAATTGATGATTTTGATATCATTTACCTGAAGGATGATTTTACAAACCTAATCGATGATTTTGATATTATATACCTGAAAGATGATTTTTCAAACCTAATTGATGATTTTGATATCATTTACTGAAGGCTGATTGACAAACCTAATCGATGAATTGATATTATATACCTTAAAGAATGAATTTTTTTCAACCTAATTGATGATTTTGATATCATTTACCTGAAGGATGATTTTACAAACCTAATCGACGATTTTGATATTATTTACCTGAAATATGATTTTTCAAGCCTAATCGATGATTTTCATATTATTTACCTTTTTATTTTTAATACAAATACTTAGACATTGATTTAACAAATACGATTTAAATATCATTTCAACTTTTAAAATTAAACAAAAACTATTAGGTGGTGATGTAACTATATAACATGGATAATTTAATATATAAAATACATTATCTCATACGTACCTATAATTAATTAGTTTGCATTTCGATTGCCGAGATGATTTAGTTTTTTATTTGATTTAATAATCAAATCTTTCCTACGGTTGAGTTCATAGCCCAAGTTTATACTTATATCAATAAATTACAACATTTGGGGTGAGAAACATGCATTGATATTTCAAATTGGACGCATGTACATTTTATCATTATACGTTTTGCCTAAGTAGTGATAAACCCTCGAAGACTATTATCATAAACTGTCAATTATTGTTGTGAGCGCGAATGTTGTAAATAGATCTATTTATGATTGACATCCCCATTTGGGTGAGTAGCACTCATTGTGCCGGTTTGCCGAACAATGGACGTATACGATGTCGGATTTGAGATGTTGCGGGTTAGAACATCATCAAGGCAAAAGTGTCAATTTATATTGCAATTTATACATGTCGAGCTCCAGTGTCATGAGCTTAGGAAAACGTAATTACATTTTGTGTTGTTTGCATCTATTGCATTATCATGGGGAAAATCTTGCGGTCCTACATTATATTTACATAAACCTATGAATTCCACCAACTTTATGTTACATTTTAAAGCATGTTTTCTAGTTTAATGAAGCACGAGGTGCCTAAGGATACACTGTGGAACCTTTGGGGAGTCATGCATAAAAGATTAGAGTCATTACATCTCGGATATTTTATATATGATCTAAAATCCTTTATTATCAAATGTAGAACAATTTAAGTGCCCGTTAAAGTGTTATTTTAGGATAAGTCGGCTAAATATAAATTTAAAACTTGGTAATCAATAAATACAACCTACACTACAGCACATCAGCTCCGTTCATCCTCTTTTCCAAAGCCACTTTTTTCATGAGCATCCAAATAAGGCTTGAAGTGTGATTCAGCATTAGTGTAAGTGTTGGGAGGGTTTCCATAGTCGGATTCCTCCCATTCATCATTGCTTGATACGATGTCAACCATTGGTTCTTTATTCCAACTCCCATTTATCCAAGAATTCAATAATGCTTTTTTAGTCCTTTCATCCACTCTCCTATGGTTTTTGAATATTGAATTCACTCGGGATATAAATTCAAGTGGATCAAACCCCTTGTTATCACCTTCGTCCAACATTTCATCTTCGCCATCGTGGGATAGGGGATAGAATTTATAGAAAAAATTCTCAATTAGTTCTTCCTAAGTGGTGATTTTGCCATCCCCCTCATCTATCCACCATCGTCTTGCATCATTAGCCAGTGAAAGAGGAAAAACCTTCATGCGTAGTAGATAGGTGTTCACATTAGGAATTTTAATTAAATCAAGTATTTTGAGAACTTTAGCAATGTGGTTGACCACGTCTTCATCGAACATCCCATAGTATGCATTACTTTGTAATTTCATCAAAAATTCCTCGCTGATTTCAATATTCATATCATTTTCGGTGTTTAGTTTAGTTAGACTTGGTTCAGCTTGTGTTTTTTCCATGCATTCCTTTAAAATTAGTTCAGTCATAACTTTTGTCGTATCATCAAAATTCTGTGATTAGCACAACTTGTAACAAAGGTAAAAATATCAGCAGGATTTGCTCAGAAGAGAGATGGAAAATCAAGCACGAGAATCAAATACTAAGAATATGCTTCTGCTATGTATCAGATGAACGATACGCCGTATTCAATTGATCTGAATACACCGTATCAGTCTACTGAATGGATACGCTGTATTGAATAAAAAAGTTAGATACGTCGTATCCAATTAGAGTGAATACGCCGTATCAAGTTATAGACCTATACAATGTATTGAAACAAATTAAAACACACAATTAAAACAAGCAAACAATTAAAAATAAATATACAGAATTTTACATAATTTTACACTAATTAATCTAAATTACACTAATACGGGGTTAAGTTATTCTAATATTAAAAACCAAAATATTAAATAAAAATCAAGATTAAAATTTCACTTCCCGGCAGCGGCGCCAAAAACTTGATGTGTTGTCGTGTAGCCGTTATTTATGTTTTTAAGTTTTAAATTTATATTTTGTCCACTTTACCTAAAACAACACTTTAACGGGCAGTGTACCCGATCAAATGGAGTTTCGTGGTAAGTAGGGTGTCGATCACTAAGAGCGAGAACTAATCTTTTATTTTATCAATATTTTGGTTAACTAAACTAAGTTAATTTAAACTATGTTAATTCTATTATGCGTTAAACCTATGTTAAACCTACGTTAATCCTAATTCTAACGGATAAAAGGGGTTTTCATTCTGAGAGACTGGCAAGGGTTTTGTGGTAACTTAAATCAATTTAAGACATAATCATACACGTAAGCAGACAAACAAAAGATAAAAGAGTGGTCTAGCCAAATATAAGAAAACTGTATTAACCATGACTAATCCAATTAAAACGTTGGTTTGTTTATTTAGTGCAATGAGTGCTTATCTCGAGGCGGCATATCATTCCAAGATTTATGCGGTACTTCTTCCTAAAACCTAGACACGTAGAATTCTGTCGCAATTAAACGCACCCGCATAAAGCATCCTATTTGCTGATTATAATCTATCTTAGGAGATTAATAATGGTATTCTTATTAAAACCCTAGCTCATAGAGATTTTACCCACTTACTGCTTAATGGAAATTTATATACTAGTAGTCCACGGTCCAAGTCTTTACCAATTGACTAAGAACGTACTCGTTGATCCCAGGTTCACCTGCTGGTCTAACTAAGCTCACTAATCTAAAGGCAAAGATAGGGCATTATGTGTGATCCTATTGATCTAGATATATAAATCACTATATGGAGAGCCATCCCGGCATCTAGCTAACTTGGTCGGTATCACTAGATCTAGTTAAATGATAGGTCGCATACAAAAGCATGTAAACAAGTATAAATTGATAAACATAAACAAGTATAAATTGATAAACATAAACAAGCAATCAACGATAAATTAAGCAGTCGATATAAACAAACCAAACATTTAAATCTTCATAACCATGGTTAATACCCAAGGGTATTAGCCCTTAATCATTGTGATCAATACAAAAGTAATAATTCAACCAAGGTAAACTAACCGAGTTAAACGAATGATACCAAAAATCAAACAATTACTAGAGTATAGGAGATTACAAGGTGTTTCCTATGGAATTAATAGCTTTGCTTGACCTCTTCTGCTTTTTTTGTCTTCTAAAATTGACTTTTATGGTTAAGGTATTGAAAATATGATCAAGCACACTGAAAACCTGCTTTTTAGGTTTTCTATTTATACTGTTTCGAATTTGGTCGATACGGCGTATCGAGAGAGTTGGATACGGCGTATCGGGGGTTTCTTGGAGTTGGAACCACTTTCGATATCTTCCAGAATATTTTATTTCTTTATCTTGAATACGGCGTATGGATGTCTCTTGGACGGCGTATTGGATTTTGTATCTTCGTGGTTTCTTGTGAAGTGCAGGCACAGATACGCCGTATCTTCCTTGATGGATACGGCGTATAGGATGTCAAAGACAGTTTCTTCTAATTTCTTCGTTTAAGCTCCAGAATGCATGCTTTTTAGCTAATCTTCACATAGTACCCTATAATTAATGTAATTCTCATATATAAACAATTAAGTAACAATTCTTGCAATAATTATATAAAATGGGTAATTTACATGGGATAAATGACGCTATAAAAGTGACGTTATTTGATGTCATCATTCTTCATGATTTCAGCAGCATGCTTGTTAATATCAGTGACCTATAGATGATGGTTTGGCGAATCAGATAAAACAACGACAATCAACCATACCTTGGTCTAAACATCTTGTCATTATAACAAGTCACCTCAAGTTATCATTTTCACATAAATTTAATACATATGTAGTCTAACAAAAAATATTACTTTTATAACAATAAGCCAAAAACCAAAGAAGCTGCAAGCCCGACTATATAAGCCGAAACAAACACCCCTAATACGGCAAAACTTTTACCGACACAGTAAAATCAATAGACCCTAACTAAAATTTAAAATAAAACTTTTACCCGCAAGCTACAATGAATAAAGCAACTGGAACATCCAACTCATCACCATCGGTTTGTCTTTCACCATAGCTGCCACCTTGATAACGACCTCAACATAACTTTCTCATCTGTAAAAATGCAGAATATTTTATTCTACTGTAAAAGGAGGTCAAATGAGGATAACAAAGTTTGCAAGCCACGAAGATAAATTGAGGTAAAATTAAGATGGGGAAATGAGCAAGCTGTAACTTGTCAAAATAAGTCATTTTTTAATATGGGTCGACTTAGGCTCACTCACAATAGTCAAATATCATGTTATCCATAACCTATATACACATTCATAATGACCCATATAGTCTTTATAATCATAAGTATCTAAAAATAAATGACTTTGTATCAAACTCATGTCTTTCTTAAAATTGTTACTTTTGACCCATTTGACCCATTCTAACCCGCAATTAAATAAGCTTATGTTTTTCTCATAATGGACTCAATACTACTTTTAATAGGTTTCCTACTTTAATTCGAATATTGAGATATGAATACATCAATGTAATACCTTGTATAACTATAGATACAAAAATATGTGTAAAAATAGTCAAAAACTCAGCACCTACTCTTATGGCTTGTTGTTCATATTTCCTTTAACCAAATTTAATAATGTGATCAGTTTGTTACTCATCTCACTAATATATAAAACAAAGCTGACAAAAATACAAAGATTTTGACATATAAATCGCTTCCTAGTCTTTGTGGATTAAATTTAATTGACCGTGAGTTAGTTATGGCTTTTTTATGAAATATGATGAGGTGTCAAGCACAAAATTAATTTGTTGCAACATGGACTTTAATTAATTTTTCGTTGAGATTGTTCTACATGGCTACTAAACAACTTTATATATATATATATATATATATATATATATATATTTCTCCTAAAGTACTTAATAATAAGTGTTCGTGACCTCTTCGTTAAGGGTGACAAAGCTTCTGATTTTATAAACCGAACCATATCACTCGATTTCCCATGGAGAAACGCAGTTTTGCTTTGTTACTTCCAAATAATCCCACCTTATCTGAGCGTATTATTTTGTTATTTAAGCAAACATAAGCATATTAAGTGGTTAAACCCGAAATGAGAAATCTACTTATTATATCGTGACAAATGTAATTTACAGTTCCAAATGCTAACGAATGAAATAAGCAGTTTTAAAACAAAAAGCCCAAACACCCTCTCAAGCTAACGTGTTCTTGAGTTTTTAAAGTAAAGAATAGCTAAGTAATAGGAAGTAAGCATTCACTTAACTTCAAAATCAACTTAATTACACTACTTATTCAGTCATTTTCTTTTGTTTTCCTCCTTAACATCTTATATGCCGTTTCAACAGTGTGTAATTAAATCAAAACACTTATTAACTAATATGCATAGAAGGCAGATTTAATTTCCAATCCCAAACACACCCTTAATCATTTCAAAACATAGCATTAACAAAACACAGTGTGTAATTAAATCAAAACACTTATTAACTAATATGCATAGAAGGCAGATTTAATTTCCAATCCCAAACACACCCTTAATCATTTCAAAACATAGCATTAACAAAACACTTTTTGACCACTTCTTATCACCTATTTTTGATCAGAGGTGGCCCAAGTATATTCAAAAAATAATGTTTGTTTCCTCATCTTTTCGTGCCCATGAATACTTAAGAAGAACTCATTAAGCATTTATGAATAAGGATTAAAAATTTATCAAATGGAAATAAAAAAATAAGTTGTTTTAATAAGCAACATACCTTTCCACCCTTCACAACATTCAAAGCCTTCACCGTTGGAAATTTTGTCCGTCATAAACTCAGACTTGGCGGAAAAATTCTCTTAACCTTTACAAAAAAAACACAACCCATTACACAAACTCAATCAAATAACGAAACCCAAAAATAATATTTACTAAAGATACTTGTAACTGAGTCACTCTCACGCATACATTCCGACACCAAAATCCTAACTTTGTCATAGTCCAACCACATCCAAAAATTGAATAAACCTATTATCAGAATCCAAAATTAACACTGATATAGCCCTACAAATATAACAAATTCAATTAACCCCAATTTCAATACTCATATTTCAATTTAACCAAAAAAAACCACAAACCAACTACATCTTTCTAAAAAGAATCTTGAATCTTCTACAAAGTAATACCCACAAATCTTTAAGACAAAGAGGAAAGCCACAAAACTATTTCCAACTCTATGTTGACAGAGATGAAACAGCATACCTAGTACACTTTTGTTGTGGATGGATGACCTTTTCTGTTAACCCAATTCAAACAGAGATATGTGTATTTGTGGATTATGATTCAACCACTGCGTGAAAGATTTGATGCGAGAGATGTAGGGCGGTGGAAGATGAAGATTGTTCCAGAAGCTTTGTTATCAAAACATTATAAGAAAAAAACTCAGGCCGGCCCAACAGGGAGCCTAAAAGATTGACTGGGAGCCCATCGAAGAAAACGACGTCGTTTTCATCCTAAAATGAGTATATTTATAATATATTCATTATTTATAAGTAAATAATTAAATATTATGTACAGTTAATGAAAAAATTGAAGTATGTTAGTACAATGAATAGTTTTTTTATTAACAGTAAAGTGTATAATACATTCTTGTGATTTGCCAAAATATCGTCTCACATTCCTGGCTTAAACTTCGCTCAATTACCATCCTTCCATTAGTAAAAGTGAGCCACCGTACATCCTTAAAGACGAACAGTGCAAAAAAAATTCCGTTAAATATTAACGTGGGTCTAACAGAAAGGGTATTGTTGTCTTTTTGCTTCCACATGAATGTATTTTGAACCTTTGTTTTGTTTTCTTTTTTTTAATTTTATTATGATTATTATTATTAATACTGGCCGTTTTGTGTGTATTCTAACGTTTTCATCCGTTTTCGTCCGTTTTCATACACTTTCTTGCGTTTTCTCACGCTTTCATACGTTTTCCTATATTTTGATACATTTCTATACTTTTTTACGTTTTTGTACGTTTTCCGTTTTTGTACGTTCATACGTTTTAATCATTTTTTATCCGTTTTCGTATGTTTTTTTCCATTTGTTGTCGTTTTTGTCCGTTTTCTCATGTTTTCATATGTTTTCCTATGTTTTGGTACACTTTTATACGTTTTTGTAGGTTTTATTCTGTTTTTGTACGTTTTTATACGTTTTCGTACGTTTTCATTCTGTTTTAGGCGAAGTTTGGGCCACAGATGTAAGACGGTCTTTTGATAAACCACATGGATGTATTACGCACTTTACTCTTTTTTTAATTTGCAGTTTATAAGAGCCTTAGGTATCATAGCATCTCACCCCCGCCAAGTCTACGTGGAGCTCGATATGGCGCCACCGTACCCACACTATGACATCAGAGGAGCCGGCCAAGTGGGCAAGCGCCATTATACTGGGGTGTGTGAAAACCAAAAGGGGAAATTTTTGTTTTTAGTGTGTGAGTGTGTATTTTGGTGTGTGAGTGAGGCCCAAATGACCTGTGAAATGAGTGCTATGAGTGAGGGTATTTTGGTTTGTGAGTGTTAAAAGTGTGGATGTTAAGGTGACACCAAAAATGAGGTTTTGACATGCCACCATATCTAATGCTCTAATGAATCTAATATATGAATACATATACTTTTTTCTTATATATTCTGGCTCTTGCATTGAACAGGATATTTTTTTCCTGTTGTAACTATAAAACAATTAAGTAAGCGTTTGATAGCAAGGTATTGTAATTATGTAATGACTTTCACAATCATTCTAGTTTTTTGGTTAAAGATTTGACTATCAAGCTATCATACTATTTGCATAGAACCATTCGAATGGGATGAGGTACCTTTCATTCTCATTCTAGTGAAGTAGTGGGCCCTTGTGTCCTTTATTTTTAGCACAAATATTTTCCACTATAAACATAATTATATTCGTGTCTTTCAACCACAAGTTCCATGTTATATAAGATTAAAAATATATTTTATTACTCTATATTTGTAGCATTTAATAGGACCCACTCTCATATCTGTATCTCAAACAAGATTTTTAACCCGCGCTTCGCTGCGGAGCGCGGATTTTTTCGTTTAAAGAAGCATAGAAACTGGAAGAGTGTATAAAGACAACAGCAAAGCTAACATTTAGTACACGTGGTTGCGGCATCTATGGAATGAACTATTTATGTAAATTTTCATAAAATGTTTACAACCTTAAAAATAAACTAAATCACTTTAGAAACCCAAATTGCATAACACAAACTAAGGCTAAGAGTTTAAGACTATTGTATCTGGTCTTGCTAGTCCTGTGTGTTTCTAAGCTTCCATTTTCACTTGTAACCTGATCACCGAAACGTTCGCAGTTAATAGTGAGTTAAGAAGGATCATTTATTGGAATTTCGTTGTAGCGGGTTTTGCCTACGTTTAAGGTCACAGTTTTTTCTAGTATGTGAATTGGACTTTCATTCTAGCATAATATGTCAGCTCCAAATATTTCTTGCCACTATCAGCTAAAAACTTGTCTCCTGTGAGAAACCTCGGCTAGTTGGTCTAGATATCTAACTGATGGTGCATCTATCACCAATAGTGATCTGAATATACATTGAGAATGAATAATAAGGTGCACCTTGCACAGCTGTAGAAATCATTCTCTGAGTTTTAGGAATGCATTTTCTAGAATTATGTAAAAGGAAAATTACAACCATGATTAGCAGTCCGTGATCAGCAACTCGCGGTTACCGAGAAGTTATTGTCTTTTTTCAACCCGTGAGCATCAACACGTCGTAAGCATCGATAAGTTCAATGCCCATAATAGCACCCCGCGAGGCCAGCAACAATATCTTATTATTGTTCATTTACTGCTTATAAAGTTTGTGTCTGTGGAATATTGATATAAAAGATAAAACCTGTAACCGTTAGCAGCAAATGTATCGAACCCCATTAGCTCACTAAAGAATACATTTATGGTGAGGGAAAAGCGAAACTACAGAGAGTTTGTTAACTTACCTGAATTGTTGTCGAAGGGGTGTCTCAGTCCTTTGAAAGTATGCAATGTTTATTAGGCCACCATATCGAAATATATGTTAAGGATTTTGCGACTGTCACGCTAGCCAAACCGTGGATTTTTTTTACAGGTTGGGTACGCGTGAAAGTAACAAAATTCTTAGTAGACTTTAGGGAACATACCTAGCGACCAGTCAGAAGCCAACGGCCATTCGGATGTGGGGTGATTTACTGAACTGATGTCGTTGACTTTTGACATGGAAGCCAGGGATGTCCGCTAATAGTGAATATTTTGAAGAAAATCATCGTCTTCTCCAAACACACTATATTGGTCCTTAAATGTTAGCAAGCTATCAGTTGATTTACCATCTACCATGCTAAAACAATAATAACTGTTAAACAACCTATAGTTTTAATGTGGAAGTGATCTGTGCATCGTTTGTTGCAAATATACTCACGCCGTTAGGAGGAAAGGTCCATATTAATATCTGTCCTTGATAGACACCAAAACGTACAACGTCCACCTCAAAAACTTTTGAAACACGCATAAGGTTATAAAATATAAGCATCGAAAAGGTTCATTTTGTTTGCACGCGTGTACTTCTTTTTGTTGCGAAGCGCACTAAACTTTAATTACGAAAACCATCCATAGAACATCATATTCTAAAGAACATCGTATTCTAATAGTAGCAAAAACAAAGCGAAAACAAACCGGTAAAATAAAATGAGTTTAAACCTGATCTACGATGCTTAATTCTGCGTGACGTATCTCAAGTCAGTTGGACATCTCCTGAACTTGAATGCAGCTTATGTATCTATAACAATCGACAAAAAGGGTAAGTATGAGGCTCAGAGAGGTTAGTAATCGAGAAAAAGAGGATACGCCTGGCATGGCTGCAAACCTAATAGGTCTTTAAGCCAAGTTTCAAACAATTTCATATTTAACCGAACCTATTTAAACTCATCACAACCTCGTTAACAGTGATTGCACAACAACACATGTACAACTCAATCAAAAAAGATGACAATCTCGCTTGCCATGATGGATAACAAACGAAAAAAAATGTGAAACATCGCATATTTTAGTACATTATATGCAATATACAATACTAGGTCACCAACACGACCATATTTTGGTTCGTTGCAATTTTAACAGAAAACAGGACCTTGGTTGTAAGCTTATTAGGCTTGCCTCGCCAGAAGGTCAAGCCAAGCGTACTGGCCCACACATTTATTATTTCTGACTCGCTAAACACGTAACATTTTACCTTTATACACAAAGAACAGAATTTGGGAAATGTGCCAAGTTAATGCATTAAATGAAAAAAACCGCTCGAAGATCCCACCTGAAAAACCGAACGGAAAACCCGAATGCAAAATTGGGTTGTTTAAAAACCCACCTGAAAGCCCATTTTAACCCACCGGAAAACCCGCCTGAAAGTATAGACTATAAACAACAAATGTAATTATTTGCCCCGCCATGGCTGCAAATGTAATTATTTACCCCGCCATGGCTGCAAATGTAATACTTTAAACCTGTTGAGCAAATTCAACACAAACATGCCAAAACCCCTCAATGCATTTTCATGGTTGCGAGCTTAAAATACTCTGCAAATAATTGAATTGTTAAAAGTTGATAGGTTCAAGATTCTCGGACTGAAAGATGCATGCTTCAATCCTCATTAGTCATAGAGCCTACGTATTTTATGGTAACAACTTCTCAAACAATTCCTATAGCAGACTCGGTATGAATACCGACACATACACATTTAGTCATTTCAGATTTTCAAGGCCTAATCAAGGCATCGTCAGCAAAGCTAACATTAGCAATGGATTCAGTGTCTGTACACACCTTGACTTATAAAATCGTTAAGCCAACAAAAGCAGCAAGCAACAACACCCTCATATTTTGCTTCACGTAATCACTCCTACAACTGTGAGCCTTTTCAAAGTGCGGCAAGATATAATAAACGAATCTAAAACGATGCTTGGGATGTCTTACTTAAGTACTGATCCAATTATTTTTCAAGTACATAAGGAGCAAGGAGTAGCCAAGATAGCGTATGAGCCTATCACCATCGTCGCGCACCCGTCAGTATCGTCGCACGCCATGGATAGCGACAACGAAAGCAACATTGGCATCGAAGGAGCATAAGCCAAACACACATATTGAAAGAGCAATAAACATAAAGAGAAGGGTTACTCGCCTTGGCTGCAAATCAAATAATTTGCCTCGCCAAGACACAGATAATCTTGACTTTATGCTCTCTGATTATAGCCACCATAGATCGACTAAAAACCCGTTTCTCTTAAAAAGTACGTCTGAAAACCCAGTATATATAATACCAGGTCACCAACACAACCATTGCAAGCTTATTAAGCTTGCCTCGCCAGAAGGTCAAGTGAAGCCTACTGCCCCGCACATTTATTGTTTCTGACCCACTAAACACGTGGCATTATAATTATATTATAACTTTATAAAAAAGCTAGAAACCGGGAAAAGTGCATGTTAAATACGTTTAATGCATTCAACCCGCCGAAACCCGGGTTGTTTAAAAACCCACCTGATAGCCCGTTTTAACCCACCAGAAAACCCGCCTGAAAGTATAAACTATAAACAACAAATCTAATCATTTGCCCCGCCATGGCTGCAAATGTAATACTTTAAACCTGTTGAGCAAATTCAACACAAACATGCCAAAAACCCCTCAATGCATTTTCATGGCTGCGAGCTTAAAACACTCTACAAATAATTGCAGCGTTAAAAGCTGATAGGTTCAAGATTCTCAAACTGAAAGATGCATGCTTCAATCCTCATTAGTCGTAGAGCCTACGTATTTTATGGTAATAGCTTCTCAAACAATTCCCATATCAGACTCGGTCCGAATACCGACACATACACATTGAGTCATTTCAGATTTTCAAGGCCTAATCAAGGGATCGTCAGCAAAGCTAACATTAGCAATGGATTCAGTGTTGGTACACACCTTGACTTACAAAATCATTAAGCCAACAAAAGCAGCAACCAACAACACCCTCATATTTTGCTTCATGTAATCATTCCTACAACTGTGAGCCTTTTCAAAGCACGGGAAAAGATAATAAACGAATCTAAAATGATGCTTAGGATGTCTTACTTAAGTACTGATCCAATTATTTTTCAAGTACATAAGGAGCTCGGAGTAGCCAAGATAGCGTATGAGCCTATCACCATCGTCGCGTAACCGTCAGTATCGTCGCACGCCATGGATAGCGACAACGAAATCAATAGTGGTATCGAAGGAGCATAAGCCAAACACACATTGAAAGAGCAATAAACAGAAAGAGAAGGGTTACCCTGCCTTACTAAGACACGGATAACCTCGACTTTATGCTCTCTGATTATAGCCACCATAGATCGATTGAAACCCGTTTCTCTTAAAAAGTACGACTGAAAACCCAGTTTATCATACCGGAAAATCTGACTGAAAACCCGATGAAATTTAATAACTTCTCATCCGACCCGATTGCCTATCTTTCTCTCACCTTTCACTATCTTTCTCACTCACACCTTGCACTATCACTAATGACAATGGCTCCAACAATGCGTGAACGCCAGTTAAAACGCAGCAAATGGTGACTGATTAACAAACGATAGATCAAACACACCCAAATAACCTCATAATATTATACCTTTATATACAAAGAGTAGAAATCGGGAAGTATGCTAAATAACGTCAGAATATTAAACACAATTACATAATAACCAAAAAGTATGCAGACGAAACCATCAGCCGATACCACGATTTTAATAACAACCGACTCAAAACCTTTTGTAACAATGATATGTGCTTAAATACACATACTTTTTTTCTAAATAAAACGAGCTTAAATAACCAAAAACGGACATAAAATGCCAAATATATGCTTATTTTGCGT
>BQNB010149712.1:0-16134 GCA_026074375.1 Tanacetum coccineum | reverse complement strand
ATGATGATAACAAACTTTCTCATTCAGGTTCGTTAGACATAAAAATGAGCATTAAACATTTTATTACTTGGGTTTAAAAAGCATTTTATTAGTTAATTCTCATAAAGCTAACACTGATTCATTCATAGACAAATAACTCAAAATCAAACATAAAGGTGGAGCCTTTCGACCTAATTCTACATTTCATGAGACATCAAATGATTAACAATGATTCATGTATTTAAACATCAAGTTTATTATTTTCATAGCCATGTTCATTAGTTATTTAACGTGTTCATATTATGACTCTCATTAAACCTAAATAAGCATAATAGAACTACTCCATAGTGATTGATATAAAACTCATAACAAGCATTTTAAACCTAGAAATCATATTATTATAGAAAGGAACGAGGTTTATACCAATTTTACAAGCTAAAATGGATAATTCCCCAAGAACTTTAACAACTTAAACCCGAAAATTACAATATACTTTGTCACAGTAGCTATACTTCTAAGTTTCGATCTTCTTTCAACCTCCTTTGGATGAGTAAAACCTCGAAATGGATGAACTACAATCATGCTCACTCCAATTCCTTAAAACTCTTCTAAACATCTATTCCTTTCTTAGATGATGGTGTGTGGTAATTGTTTTGTGAATGATATGAAAAACCTTGAGGTTAAGGTCCTATTTATAGCGGAGTACCTCAGGTCGTGGGTTAAGGGAACATGAATAGTCTCACCTTCAATGCTTGTTTTTATGATCATGAGTAACTGCACTGCCAAGTGCGCCGTAATTGGCTTGAACATTAAATTTTCTCTCTCCCTCACTGGAAGTATGCTGCACTTCCTTAGAAGTGCGCCGCACTTGGTTGTTCTTCATTTAATACTTCTTCTAGATTCTTCATTTAACAATTGTTAGCTCTTTTAACGAACGTTTCTTATATTTTCAGTCGCTTTCTTGATCTTTAGTCCTGAAACAACTATTTAACAAATAAGTAACATATGATATATAATATATGTACATAGATAATTTACATATTTACGAGGGATATTTTATGTATATTTGGAGCGTTATCAACGATCAATACAAAACCAAGACTAAGATCAAGATGATCTATTAACCAGAATGAAACAAGACTAATAAACCCTAACTTTTAGAGAGAGGTGAACAACTTAGATAGAGAAACAATATTGACTGAATGAATATATAAAGCCGGGTAGGAGAGCTTTTTTAAGCTCAATTTACACTTCAACCCCTCAAGAACCTGAAACGTACTAAACAAAGCTAAACAACCAAACTGTCAGGAAAATGTGCATGCTTGACCCCTACACATAAAAACCAAAGCATAAGGCTGCATAACTCTCACATATATTCAACACCTAGGGATCAATCAAGTACAAAGAGAGTTTGGTAATTTAGTTATTTTATGTCCATGTTTAAGACAATAAATCCCTGAAACGTAAATTTATAAATAAAAAGATTGATACCGTAGAAATCAGAGGAAAATGACAATTGTATTATCATATTCAACTATAATATTACGATACAATTAGATTAAATAGAAAATACACAGGAAACCCTAACTGCTAAACAACATAAACAAACGGGACGGCTTATAGGCCTTATTAGCTAACAACCTCCTCAAACTTATAATGCCGCATCGATGAACATTGGAAGTTTGTCAAACATAAAATAAACAAAAACTGAAAAAAAACACAGAGCAGAGTATCCCAAAGTCTCAAACCGATGCAATCCAAACTGTAACATGGCGAAATCAGTTATGAAATAAACGGACCAGGTCGATGCAAAACCAAAATCGATTGCAAAATAAAAGCAGAGCAACACAAATGCGGAGATGAACGAGAGTAGATTCAGGAAGACATACAGATGTAGATAGACATATTCAAGCAAGCAAATCTGAACGGAGGTAGACGAAGAGTAAATTCGAACGGACAAACGTAGACAGAGTAAATTCAGGCAAACAAAGCAGAATGCGTAGACACGTCGAAGGAAACACTTTGTTATCCCAAGTCGACACCATCAGATGGAATGCTACTCTTCCCATCAAAGTTAACATACATACATGGCGAACTACTATGGATAGGCTTCCCACCCGCTACAATCTTGATGTCCGGGGTATCGACCTCGATTCCACCAGATATCCTGTTTGTGATGGCTGCGTTGAAACATCACAACACCTCTTTATTGACTGTACGGTTGCTCGTGGCTTATGAAAGATGATCTCAAGGTGGTGGAAGTTGGGTGACTACTCGAAGGTTCTCAACAACCTGGTGGCATGGAGTGATTCAGTGGATATCCATAACATGGCAAAAGAGAGCCTGGATGTTGTTATTCAAACAACCATTTGGATCATTTGGCAATATCGTAACCGTGTTTGCTTCGACTCTAAACCACCGTGTAAAGACACACTTGGTGAAGATGTTATGATCCACTCTCACTCATGGATAAAACATAGGAATAAGAACATGAATCCTATTTGGTTAGATTGGATTGCCGACCCAATTGCGGCTTGTACTAATCGTTTGTAACTGCTTTGCTTCTTTCTTTTGCCCGCTAGTCTCTTGCTAGTCGGTGCTTAATAATAATGCTGTTAAAAAAAAGCAGAATCAGGCGGAACGAAGCTAACAGATACATGTTTGTATAAGTTGTAAAGGGAAAGATGGTACAATGTGACATGGTCAGATCGATTGATTAACAAGTCAAAACAAATACTAGATTTTCTCATGTACGTCCATATGATCGTGCAATACTTTTGAAAGAAAAATGATATTATGAGGCTAAAAACACACTTTCGTGGTCCTGTATTAATAGTGCAAGATGCAATCAAGGTATCAACTTTCATGATCCAATGACGATCATTAGCAACTTTTGCATCACTTTTTCCACTAACAATTTCCAAAGACATGGGCAAGCATGCGTAGGAAATTCTGATCCCATGTCATTTCGGGGAAAGCGGATTATCCATCAAGTGGTACGTGTCATAGACGGAACTTAGCTGTGAATTTATCGGCAAGGTCGAGTACTATATCTAGTTAATTTGGAGGAGCCAAAGTAGTATTTTTTTAAGCAAATATAAATAAAACGTCAAAGTTTTGGAAAGGGTATGGCTTCCCCGGTCTGCACTATGCAAGTGGTTGATGTGATATTATCACTGTGGGGCCAAAACTTATATTAGAAGGCCAATCTATCAAATTGGTTCAACCGTTCATGAGCAATCCTAATGTATAATATTGACCAACTTTTGGTCTTTTGTATTTTATAGCTTACAATAGTGTACATCACATAATTTAGGACTAGACTAAATACACTAGTATAATTAATTAAATCTATGAAAAACTCCTAGTAAATTATACTATGATCTCTGTCATGTATAGTTCTAAAACATTTTGTCGCACTTCTTGGGTACAAACTATGCTATTATAATCAGTGACGGAACCAACTGTGTACCGGGGGTTTCGGGGACACTCATCGATTTTTGTTACGTAGTGTTAATTTGTTAACAAATTAAAATCTCCATTTTTGTTAAATGAATTTGGTCTCTAAAAATTATGTTTGTAGTTTTGTTTAGTTGTAAATGCAGCTGGTTATTTTTTGTGCTAGTTTCGTCCTTCATTATAAACTATCGTATGTCATCCTATGTTGTCATTGCAATTGGCAGTGCTGCCGTCATATCATTTGTTAGTTAGGAAGTAAGAAAAGTTTCACTTTTGAATTTTCTTTAGACAGCGATTGGGTATTAAACTAAATTGTCTGTTGACTAGGAGATAGAAAAAAGAATGTCGTACGTGTCTATGTTAATGACTATTTTAAGCCGACAAAATAGTTAATCTTGCATTATTTAAATTTGTGTTCCTATTACAATCATTTCTATGGTGAAGTATAAACGTTTACGCACTATTCCTAGGATAAAACATATAGGTAAATGCATTAGCATTTAACCAAAGCATGATGATCGAGTATATAATATCATTAGGTTTAGTTATCTATGGATCGAACAAGGCATAAAGAAGTGTCAAGGTATATATATGTGCACAATTGTTTTAATATTGACACAGTTAGAACAACTCATTTTCGAAAATCTTGGAGGAAATGGCCTCAGCAAGATTATCTATAAAATCAGGATTTCTTCTTAAAGAATTAGCCATATGTTCAACTAAATTATCATCAAATTTTCCCAGCTCCATTGGAGAGTTGAACCGTGCTTTACTAGTCTGAGCCTCGTGCTCATTATCCGTGCTCTTATGGTTGTGTTCGCCTTCATAAATCGTGACTAGGAGATCAGGTTCTTCCAGACTTCTTTGTACCTGAGTATGAAGGATGCAAACTTAACTAGTCTAATAGAGCATATATTGCTTTTGCTTGATCCTTATAGTAAAATAAATTCAATATATGTTAAAGGTGTTACTTATAATGATTAATCTAGCATTAGTGGCAGAGCTAGGGTTTGTTAAATATAGATATAACTTAATTGGTGATATTTTAGACAAAGATTACTAGTTAGTCTTATTCATGAACCAACACGGTAACTTTTAGTATATGCCACATAACAACAACCAAATTCATTGCTAAAGTATGTGAGCAAGGGATTCAGGTCGTTATTGTTTGCAGCAATTCTTTGAACACCATTTTTAGTTTATTCCTTAGTTGTTATAGAGATAATAGATCGATAATCACCTTCTTTTTTACGGGGCATGATGGTGCGAAAGAGCACTTGTAATAAGCTCTAGGAGAAGGGTTATCTCTGGTCACCTTCTGACCATATTTTCTCCATTGATATCCATCCTTTACCACCTAGACACATTTAAAACCCTAAATTCAATTCCAAAGCTCACTCAGAATATTTAGTTTTTAAAGTTAACTTGATAGCTAGCCGTGTAAAGTACCAAGGTTTTATCAGATGGATCCGTTCGTGTATAAACTCTTGTAACGCTGTTGTATGGCCTTTTCAGTGATCCTTGGTGATGATTCTCAGTGCTCCCACTTGTGTTGCACTCATCACACTCACCGGACTTTCTTTTATTTGGACTAGATGCTATTAAATCACGGTCTTGCATTAATTTGCTTACATGGTTTTGAAGTGAGTTATTTTTGTCCCAAACAAGTGTTAGCATCTCCTTCAGCTTCTTGTTCTCCAAGCTCATCTGGTTTAGCTTATCATCATTGTTTTTCTGATACAAATGTTAAAGATAAGATATATATAGTATATACATACACTGAGCGGTCAACGTTGCTAATTATCAATATTTTTGCTACAAGTATACGTAAAGTGTAGCGCAGTCTTTTAGGTTCAAGTAAGAAACTACATATATATTTGTAAACCTACGATAATGTAGTGTCGTGAGTGATCATTTTGATCACTTCTTACACTTCTCATAAATTTATATCTTCATATGACCATATATATATACATATGATATACTACTTACCGGGGTATGATCATCGGCTTTGTGGATGGGGATGGCGTTAAGATCAATGCCAAGAGAAGTCTTGCCCATTGTTATTATCTAAGTCCGGCAAAACGCTCAACGCTCCGCTCCAAGGACAATCGTTATTAACGAAGTCTTGTATTAGTCAAGAGAATGAAGAATTACGAGTTGTAGGTACGTATACGTATGTGTCAATAAATATTTAATAATAAGTTCTTTTGTATTCACTAGTTTTAATCCCCGTGCACGCACGGGGCTTGTACATTATATTTTTTTTTAATATATATAATTTTTATTTTTTCTGTTTTATAAGTTATGAAAGTTTAAAAGGTTACTTGTTTTTTTTAAAGTTATAATAAAATTTGTAAATTTATAAATTTACACTTAACACTATATAATTTATTTAAAATTAAACCACTAAAGTTTTATTAATTACCTCCTCTTTATTTTAAGTTTTTATTTTTATAAATTTGACACATATATTTTTATGTGTTTTTTTTTCTTCATAAAATTTCTTCACCAAAATAATGCCAATTTTAAAAGTATTTAAGTTTTTTAATTAAACATATATTCAAAAATAATAAAAAATTAGAAGCATCATACCTAATAAGGAATTTTTTTTTTTTTTAAATGCAAAAGTCCTTACTTTTCGTTTTCCTTTACTAAGTAAAAGATTTGTTCAAGTGGATAAGTGTATTTCTCTTGACATTACTAGAAATTTTCCTTGTAATATCAAGGGTTAACCTAACTTTACGTAGTCAGCAAATTATATACTTGTTGTATGAATACGAAATGTGAAATTTCGGGTTTAATTTGTTATAATAAGAAATCTAAGTTCGGTCTTCGTATATATATGAAGACCGATTATTAACTCGAGTAATCTGTTAGACTTAATTAAGCAGCGAAAGTCTCGGTACCTCAATCGCCTTGAAAGGATATTTTGATATACCGGAATTAGGAGCCATGCTCGAAAATAATTAGCATACGTATAGGGTCTTCATCTTCTTTCAAAACCAACAACATTTACATTTGAAATTCTAATGGAAGGAGCTCATCTTATTGTTGATTCCATCTCAATGAGTCGTCCTTCATATACAATTTGGTTTGAATTATGAACATTTTAGGAACAGTACTCCTATTCATAAACAAGACCATACATGAGGGTGTGAAAAGTGTGAGAATGTTGTACAACCAAATGGTTGTGAGTTCAAGTAATGCTTAAGACATTGTGAGATTAATTAGTTATACTTTGAGATGGTTGCATTTCAAAAAATTTCAGTTATAATATAGGGTCTCCAAAATTCCAAAAACGACCATGTTCATCGTTAAGTGTACCTTTAGCGTAGATCATGGGTGTTTATTAATTTCTCTCATCTATAACTCTATATATAATTATATATTATCGTTATGCTCAGTTTGCCATGATAAATCATAGAAAACTTTCCTATTTTCTTGGTGACAATCGTGTGTCATGGTCCTCCAAACATCAACATGACATCTCTCGTTCTATTGCTAAGGTAGGATATTGGGGCGTCACCAATGTTGTAGCTGAAGCAGCTTGGCTACATAATTTTCTTCTTGAGTTACATTGACCCTTATCTTGGTCAACTATCATTTTCTGTGATAATGTTAGTGCATGTTATTTAGCCTCTAACCTCGTACAACACCAATAGACCAAACATGTGAAAATAGATTTACATTTTGACTTGTTCGTGTATTGTGTGTGCCCTCCGCTTATTAGTACGAGTAGCATTATAAGAATGGGCTATTGGGAAGAACTAATATAATGTACAGTACTATCCTTTTTCTAAAATGACATAAAACCTCTAATTTACTTTTTATTTTGTAAAAAATGGTAGTTATAAGAATGTTTGTAGACGTTTAGTTTTATTCATAATTCAAATGATTTATATTACTTACATGTTATGTTTAAATTGCTAGTGCGTGAAATAAAATCACCCAAAATTTGATTTTATCTATTATATGGACAACAATGACTTAAATTTTTTGGCTAAGTGTAGCGAGCTAAAAATCGTGCCACACATGATCCAAAATGTTGCGTCCGCCAATGCTAACAGGTGAGTTTCGTTTCAAAGATCCAGTGAGAACCAAAGTTTTCTACTAATGTGTGCTGCTTTTTCATGTCATGTGTACTTACAAGCTCCAAGTTGCGCTGTTCTAAAGGCTGATCGAGATGACTTGTGGAAAAACTGACTAGCTTTTAAATTTTGTCGTTTCTAAAGCAATAGGAGAAAGACCAAGATAAAGGTATAAAGCTACCAAATAGGGGTGAGCATACCGGACCGTCGACCGGACCGACCGGACCGGACCAAAGGTATTTCGGTCCGGTCCGCGGTCCGGTGTTTTGGACCAATTCGGTCATCGGTTCGGTCGGTCCGGTCCGGACCGTACCATTTCGGTCTGGTCTTCGGTCCGCCGTTTTGGCTAGTTTCGGTCTCGGTCCAAGGTCGGTCCAGTCCGGTTCGATCTGGTCCTTGGACAGTGCTCACCCCTACTACCAAATACAAAACCTAGTCTTTGTCCGAGAAAAATCAAAAGAAAATAAACTACGCAAATGATATGACGTCCACTGTAACTCATCACCTGACTCCCAGTGATAACGTAAGATGGCACTAATGACGTTTTCATAACCAATAATCAACAACAACTTATGAATAAAAGTATCATAGGTAGGGTTCACAAATTTTTTATTTTTTCTTTACGATATACTTGTTAATAACTACTATAAGAATACGCGTGTAAAAAGAAAGTACGATCTTATCTATTACTACGTAAATGACTAGGTTACACGTACTCTCATGAAGAAAAAAAATTATTTCTTTATACGTGAGGAAGCTTGTCCCTAGAAACTTTTTTTTCTCTTATCTTTTTGAGCAAGTTGTCTCTAGAAACCTTGAAATTTATTTATTGAGGAAAGCAAGACTCCTTGCTCATAATTATTTGTGGAAATTACTATTCCTATTACTATATATATACAAAAGGCGGGGGACCCGGCCCGCCAAATAACCGGGTCACATTAATTTTTTTTTACCCGGCCCCACCCCCACATTAATGAAACGTTTCCTTTTTTTTTTTTTTTTTTTTTTTTTTTTTTAACAGTTATTCCTTCTTTTTTTTACCATTTTTTTTCCCTTTTTTTTTTCTCAAAATTTTTTTAAAATAAAACTTTTTTTTTCCTCGGAATACCCTCTCGCGCTGTTTTAGTCACCGGTCTGTTTTTTTGTGAATAAAACTTTAAGTTTCCTCAAACCTCGCGCTCCGCTAATCGTCCCGTTCTTTTTTTTCTCAAAAAGTTTTTAAAATAAAACTTTCCTTTTTTTTTCTCGGAATACCCTCTCGCATTTCCTTTTTTTTCCTCCGAATACCCTCTTGCATGCATTAAATGGCCTTTTGCATTTAGTGTCCATTAAATGCACCGGGTTGACCGGGGTACATTAAAACTTTAAGTTTCCTCAAACCTCGCGCTCCGCTAATCGTCCCGCATCGGCGCGCGGTTACCAGTTTTGTTTTGTTTTTTTTTTTTTTTTTTTACCATTTTTTTCCCTTTTTTTTTCTCAAATTTTTTTTAAAATAAAACTTCGGAATACCCTCTCGCGCTGTCTGTTTTTTTATAAATAAAACTTTAAGTTTCCTCAAACCTCGCGCTCCGCTAATCGTCCCGTTCTTTTTTTTTCTCAAAAAGTTTTTAAAATAAAACTTTCCTTTTTTTTTCTCGGAATACCTTCTCGCATTTCCTTTTTTTCCCTCGGAATACCCTCTTGCATGCATTAAATGGCCTTTTTGCATTTAGTGTCCATTAAATGCACCGGGTTGACCGGGGTGCATTAAAACTTTAAGTTTCCTCAAACCTCACGCTCCGCTAATCGTCCCGCATCGGCGCGCGGTTACCACTTTTTTTTTGACCAGTTTCTTTTGTCTTTTTTTTTCTCAAAATTTTTTTAAAATAAAACTTTCCTTTTTTTCCTCGGAATACCCTCTCGCACTGTTTGAGTCATCGGTCTGTTTTTTTATGAATAAAACTTTAAGTTTCCTCAAACCTCGCGCTCCGCTAATCGTCCCGTTCTTTTTTTTCTCAAAAAATTTTTAAAATAAAATTTTCCTTTTTTTTTCTCGGAATACCCTCTCGCATTGTTGGAGTCATCGGTCTGTTTTTTTATGAATAAAACTTTAAGTTTCCTCAAACCTCGCGCTCCGCTAATCGTCCCGCAGCGGCGCGCGGTGACCAGTTTTTTTTCGCTTTTTTTTTTCAAAAAAATTCTAAAATAAAATTTTCCTTTTTTTTCCTCGGAATACCCTCTCGCACTGTTTGAGTCGTCGGTCTGTTTTTTATTAATAAAACTTTAAGTTTTCTCAAACTTCGCGCTTCGCTAATCGTCCCGCAGCAGCGCGCGGGTATAGCCACTTGTATATATATATATATAGGGGATCAAGAAAACGAAAACCATAAAAAGACTTGACCTTTGTTGTTGTTGGTTTATATCATCTCATCATATTTATTTTTTTCTCTCCCCCACAAAACACACACAAACACAAACAAAAAAGTAGTACTTAACTTCTTAGATTAGATCTGTGGTTTTTCTTCTCATCAACAACAAAAAAATCCGTTCCCGCAGCGGCGCTGCGGTGACCAGTTTTTTTTTTCCTTTTTATTTCAAAAAAATTCTAAAATAAAATTTTCCTTTTTTTTCTTTCGGAATACCCTCTCGCACTGTTTGAGTCGTCGGTCTGTTTTTTATGAATAAAATTTTAAGTTTTCTCAAACTTCGCGCTCCGCTAATCGTCCCGCAGCGGCGCGCGGGTATAGCCACTTGTTAAGAAACAATTATGTGTATCATTAAGAAATGAATGCGATGTTAGTCTTGATAAATAAACTACCTAACAAAGACTTTTCATTGGTTACGCATTAATCTACTAGTATTTTCGTCGTTGTTAAATATACAATTTGGATAGTTGGTAAGAAGTCGTCGTCAAGCTGTTTGTCGTATCTCTAGTTACCAATCACCTATAAGCTACGATAATAAGTTAATAACTATCGTTAGATTCGTTTGCTAACAACGGACATTAAGCAATAGGTTTTGGTTCTTAATCATTGCTGATGTTAAGATAATATTTTATTACTTATATAATTAGAATATTCTTAAATAACTGTGAGCTTATGATATTTTACACCTATGTTAACTTGAAATTTAGCCCCCGGAATAAGTATAACGAGGTTTTAAGCCCGTGCTTCGCAACGGTGTGCTTGTCAACGGAAATATTATGTGCATCGGAGATGTAAACTCCATTGTGTCTTAGATACCCTGCATCAGAAAGTATGACTATCAAGAATAAGATCTACTCATGAATTACAATTACCATTTATTGCCTTAGTATGACCTTACTGCAACATAACCATAACATTTCACTATCCATTTTTTTCCAGCAAGCATGTCAACTAAAAATTGTATCACAATTCACAAATATTGTGAAACATCAACATCACAAATAAGATCAACCTGCAGATTCACTGTCCTTTAATGTTGACAACTACATTTGTTTTGTTGTTGAAGCTTCCAAAAAACACATAATTCCAGCAAGAATTCTTTAAAAAATGTAAAACTGACCATCTTTACTGCCCTTTTACCGCCATGTGAAGCGCAGCTTGACCCTTTTTTATCTTTAATCGATACTATTCCCGAATCTTTTTCAGCAAGTAGTTTTTACCATACTTTTCCTACCGTACCTAGCCACTGAATGCTATGTTGTTTTCCCATTATTTTAAAATCTGGTTGACCCGACCACTTTATCGCCTTTGCCCATCTAAACTTTCCTGCAAATTTAAAACCCACATGCATGTCAAACTTTACCAAAAAGAACACATTCATTTTTATTAATCATTTAAAAGCTCAGGATGATAGAATCTGACCTAATGTGTTAAAGGTGTCTTAACGATGCTTCAAAGGTATAGATAAGAAAATCTATACCTATAAAGCGCAGGCCTGCAAATATAAGAGCCAAACCAAACACCAATCTTGGCTGCAGAGACCACAAAACATATAAACGCAAACATTAGTCATCACTGCCTTAAGAAATCATTTAAGCCTAAAACATATAATGCAGATAATAGGCTACCTTTCTGATTCGCCGACTGCTAATAATTTCGAGCAGGAGAACAATGCTGGCGAGGATCGTCTCAAAACAATGACACCTCAGATGCAAGCTTTGTTGTAGGTACTTCATTTTGGACTGCAATAATGCTCGTTTAAATGCAACACCCCATGATAGTTAAGGGCAATCGCAAATAACACTTGAGTTAACAAATGAAAAACGACGATAGCAGAGTCATATGGTTCTCTTTTATATATATATATATATATTATATATATAAATATTTATTATATATATATATATATATATATATATTATATCTAGATTATATATTTTTATTTATAGATATATATATAGAACAACATAATCCATTGACCCGATTCAGATATGTATATCAGATAGTATACTGAAAATGTGAATCTGTATATTCTTACTTAAAAACATGCAGGCTTTAGTTCATTTGGTTACCGTCATACACTCAATGGAAAAAGAATTAAGACATGCACCTGAACCTGACTGCCAATTAGACCATCGAATGAAGTACCGCGAAAAGAATGCAATATAATTATAGTAATATTAGTTATACTTAGTATTTAATTACATAGTACATATACATATTAAATATATGTAAAATCACGTAAGGCACATATAATCACGTAGGATCACATACTGGTTATAGTCCAGACCTAGTTTATACTACCTGGTTCTCTATAACCTTGGCTCTGATACCAATCTGTCACACCCCCAAATAGGGTCCCGTCTGATTTAGTGTCCGGGGGCATGACGTCATCCAATATCTCAAGTACAAAGCATAAAGAACGACCTCTAAGGGTACGTTTTAAAAATAAACACCGTTGCATAAATTTAAAATAATAATAAGTTTTACATCGATCAAATTTAAAAGATTCAAAGTTAAAAATGCGGAAGCTTAAATAAGTTCAACAATGGTATTTAAGATAACATAGATGAAATATGGAAAACTAGTTTGGACAATTAGACTTCATATAGATCAAGCAACAACATCCATGCTAAGCAACTGAGAAAAACATGCTTAAAACGTCAATATAAAGTTGGTGAATTCATAGGTTTTGTTCAAATGTAAATATTGTGGACCACAAGATTATCAAAACGTATGCGACAGTTATAGGAGATACAACTTCACATAAAGAGGCATTTACGTTGCACTAAGCTCATGACACCGAAGCTAATACTGAAAAATAACATGTACAGTGCTATAAAAGGCTTGCCCTTCCGGTGTCCGACCAAAGACCACCTAACTATTTCGACATGACATATATCCGTTAGTTCTTGGAAGTCTCGAACTAGTAAGTGCTTCTTACCCGGATAGGGATAAAATTAGTCCCAATAGATCTATATTATTCACTCACGCGACCTCCGGTCAGTGAAATTAACAGTATCATGATAATTTCGGCAATATGTCAAAACGCGTACTTAGGCAACACGTAAACGGGGAATTTTTCACGTATAGTACTTGTGTCCAGTTTTAAAAACAAGCAATGTTTCTCACCCCAAGTTATAAAATAATTATTCAAAACGAGTTAAAGAGTGGGGCTATGAGCTCACCTCGATTGGTTTATATATATATATATATATATATATATATATATATATGGTTCGGCACTTAATTAAATTCCCATATCTCGTTTTATCTTGTGTGTTTTCTAGTATTTTCTAAGTATAATAATTTATAAAATTTTTGGCATGACCCGTTCATGTTTACACGTTTTTCCAAAGTCATAGACTTTATTTAAATCACTTTCAAACCACTTTCAATCCACTTTCATGATTACAAACTATACATCATCAAATCTCTTATTATTCGCAACGTCCAACATTTAAAATGAGTTACACGTATAGCGTCTAAGTCGTACACTATTAAATAAGCTATTCGTGAACTTATTCAATAAGCCACACCGTAGCTTTACGCCTTGGTGTACTTTATTTTATGTTGGCCTTGGCCCGTAAAACCAACAAATGTAGTATTTACAATATCCATATAGTCCGAATAAGCAAAACCTTAAAAAATAAACACACGACTCAATAAAAAGCTATAATAAGCTCACCAATAAACCACACAATAATGATGCAAACACATAATCTCAAAAAAATTTCTTTTTCTCAGTTGTTAGGGCCTTGTATGTGGGACGCGGCTATACCAATAAGCTTATATTCGGGCTTATTTTATTAAGCCGAAATAAGTTTAATTTGTCCTTTCAAATAAGCTAGAAAATAAGCCTAACAAAATATAAGTCAAACAAAATAAGTCGAAATAAATAATTTCTTCTCCTTTTCTATACTTGGTCCGAACCAAATAATAAGCCCAATAAGCTCAAATCATTAAAATAAGCTTTCCAAAAGCTTATTAACATAAGCCGAATACAATAAGCTATAACATACCATTTTTATTACACGAAAATAACCACGATCACAAAACTATGATTTCCTTATATTTTCTTTTATTATTTTCGAACCAATAGCATAACCTTTTAAGGTTTATGTAGTTTTAAAATCTTTGAATTTTACAAATAAGTTTGTACAAACTAGCATGTATGTGCATCAAGATGATTAGAAAGTACAAGTTATTTAAAGATTAAGAGACTTACAAAAGAATGGAGTTAGAAGGATGGTGATGACTAAAACAACGCCAAATTTGTTTATTCAACTAACCCGAAATACAATAAAAATCAACCACAACACCAATATCTTCAAATGATTTTTTTAATCAAGCATGGAAAATTATAGAGTGTGTGTGTTTCCTGAGTGGTTTGAAACAAAAGAGAGCAAAGGAAAGAGAGAAACTCAATATTTACTATGTGTGTATTATGAATGAGAAAGTGGAAGTAATGTGTATATGTAATGCCTAGTTTACTTCACACACTAAAAGTGTGTTTGTGTGTGTGCGTAGGATAAGACAAGAGAAAGAGAGGGGACCAAAATGATTTCCCAATCAAAATGAAGCTAGGACAAAACGTAAGTTGGAACTTTGTCTTATTGATTTTGAATTCAAAATGGCATCCAAGGGTTTAATGGGTGTTGGTTTGGACGCAGGCATCATAAGAAGGAGGGGGACAATGGTTAATTTAATATTTTTATGAAGCTAGTAATTCTATGCATTTATTTAATTTCTAAGCCTTCCAATGCATATGCTCATTTCTAAATAAAACACGGTTTTTACCGCGCAAGAACGAAACTGAGAATAACGTTATCTCCGAAAATTATGAAAATTTAAATATTGCCTTCTACTAAAAATGGTGGAGCTATTGCCGAAAATACTACAATTAGGGTGTATCCCGTTTTGCTCCGACGACGATCCTCGATAAAAGCAGAACAACTTCCCGGTTAAACGAAAAAGTTAAACGAAACTTTTTTTAAAATATAGAACTACTAAACGGAAACGGCAATTATTGATCGGAACATTTTCAGGGAGTCACATCCTGTCCCGTTAGACAGAGCTTTGTCCTCAAAGCTTACGATCAAGGCTTACGATGTAGCAATCGCCACAGACGCAGAAATTGGGAAACGATGCGGGTACTTCTTTTGCATTTGGTCTTCACGCTCCTAAGTGAACTCATGACCTCTCCTAGAGTTCTAGTGTACCTTCACAATCAGAATACGACTTTGCTTCAGACGCTTGACCTCACGGTCCATAATCTCGACAGGTTCTTCGATGATGTGCAATTTGTCGTCAACTTGGATCTCATCCAATGGTATAGCAAAGGGTTCATCAGCCATGCATTTCTTTAATTTCGAGATGTGAAACGTACTATGAACTCTACTCAACTGCTCTGGGAGTTCAAGTCGATAGGCAACGGTTCCTACTTTAGCAATGATCTTAAAAGGTCCAATATAGCGAGGGTTCAGCTTTCCCTGTTTGCCGAAACGTATCACCCCTTTCCATGGTGACACTTTCAGCATGACCTTATCTCCTACTTGAAACTCAAGGGGTTTCCGTCTTACGTCGGCATAACTCTTTTGACGATTACGGGCAGATTGAATATGGCTCTTGATTTGAACTATTTTCTCAGTGTTTTCGGGGATGATCTCTGGGCCAGGAGCAGACTATCTCCAACTTCAGCCCAACAGATAGGTGATCTACACTTGCGCCCATACAACGCCTCAAATGGAGTAGCCTTAATGCTGGTATGGTAACTGTTGTTATATGAAAATTCTACTAATGGTAAGTGTCTATCCCAACCTTTTCCAAAGTCGAGTACACAGGCACGTAACATGTCCTCTAATGTTTGAATGTTTATCTCACTCTGACCATCGGTCTCTGGATGGTAAGCTGTACTCATATCCAATCGAGTACTTAATGCTTTATTTAGAGATTTCTAAAAATGTGAAGTAAATTTCCCATCGCGATCAGAGATGATCGAAACTTGCACTCCATGCCTTGAGACTACTTCCATCAAGTATTGTATTATCAACTTCTCTAATGTGTCATCTTCTCATAGGCAAGAAATGAGCAGATTGTCTTGACCAGTTGCAGTCTTTGGCAGTTTAGTCACAAAGTCCATTGCTATATTCTCCTATTTCCATTGTGGGATTTTTGGTTGAACCAGCAAACCTGATGGT
>BQNB010149711.1:0-12123 GCA_026074375.1 Tanacetum coccineum | reverse complement strand
GCTTATATTTTGCTTATTTATGTTTGCTTATGTTGTTTAATGCTTATTATGCTTGTTTTATAGTTTAGAGATCATTTGCTTATTTGATTGTGCTTTTGCTTACTCTTGATTTGTGATTTTTTTTTTGTTTATGCATGACTTAAAACAGGTTAGAAATAAAGGCATATAGGCCTGCATTTGTTGTTTGTATTTTGCCAAGTCTGTAAAAAAAGTGCTAAGTGTTTAAAAATTTAAGAAATTGCTTTTTCAAATGCTTATTGTTGCTTATACTGAATTTCAAACTCTCTTTTGATTGTTGATTCTTGTTCTTTAAGGTCTAAATTTAATTTGTTTGTAGGTTATATAGTCATAAGTATCTATTTAGGTGCTTATTTTTAAGCTCAAAATTGGTGTTTTGTTAAGATTGCAAAAGTTTGCAAAAAATTGTCTAAGTGTCAAAACAGTGTGAGATAGCTTTTTCATGAAGCTTTTTAAGTGCTTATTTGAATTTCAAACTGCTTTTTCATTGTTGCTTATTGTTGCTTTTTGGCCATTCTTTTTAGCGGTATAAGCCACTAAGCCATAAGGATCTGTTTTTTAGCTTAAAAATAAGCTAGAAAAGTCCCTTTTGGCCTTTTTGCTTATCAGTTTTGGCCAAAAAGCTATTTGCTTCTTTAGACTTATTAGCTTATTGTATTTGCTTATTCTAGGTTTGGTATAGCTTATTAGGTTAGTTTAAGCCCATTTTAGCTTTTAAGTTGCAAAATTAATTACTTATACACATTTTGAGCTCTTTTAGCTATAAGCACTTCGCAGCTTATTTTAGCTTTTTCTTAGCTTATTCGATAAGCTGGCTTAACCAGCTTATTTTTCCTAGGAACTTTACAACTTTTAGGACTTTCCTGCAATTTTTCATATTTTTCCAACTTTATTTGTTATTTTTATTCATTTTTCGAAGAGTAAAATTTTAGAAAATCATTTAAAAATAGTTTAATTAATCAGAAAAATACAAAAAAATAGTTTTTAGATTTAGAATAAATAGTTTTAGGTTTACAAAGTTTAAAATCATTTTTATCATTTTTAGATTTTAAATTTCATTTTTAGCTTTTTAAATTAATTTTAGAAATTAGTTTTTAATTATAAAAAGTAGTGAAAAATATTTTTCTGAGTTTTTATCACATTTTAGACTTTTCTAAAGTAGAAAATCATTTTCTGGAATTTTTAGGTATTAATTTGTCATTTTCTAGAATTTTAAATAGATTAAATAGGTTTTAATTCATAAAAAAATTATAAAAAAGTCAAAAAATATAAATCCTTTTTAGAAAATTTTCTTTTATTATTTTAGAGGTTTAGAAACCAAATTTGCACTTTTAGGGTTAAGATTTGCCTTAGTTAGTTTTTAGTCGCGTTTTTAGGATCCCCGTTTTGCGTTTTTAGTTTAAAATAGTTTTGCCTTAATTGTTTTTAAGTGTTTGCATTATTTTTCCCATAGCTTTAGAAATCCAATCATAATCTTGTTCCATTCAAGCATCGATTATCAAAACGACTCTCGACTTTCAATTGCATTCCTCGTTAGGGATAACGACCCGGGAATTATACTTCTGGTTTACTACATTGAGAGATTTTTGATTCTTATCCTCTTATTTATATATTTATAAGTATTTTATAAGTATTTATATATATATTTAAAAAGGTTAGCATCAAGAACTAATCAATCCGTGTAACACAACTATACGAGATAAGGGACCAAAACTGCCAAATCATAAATAACTTTCATAAAACCCTACTTCCTGCTCATTCTACTATGCATCGTCTACCCCATACCCCAAAACCTGCTACCTTGCTCCCCAAAACAAAAATGTCATTTTCTCGTAACCCTACTTCACCAATACCAAAAACCCACCTTGGCAATCCTAAGCTTTCCCATTCGTCCAAGGGATGAAGACAAGAATTCAAGGGATAAGATGATAGGACTTGGTGAGCACTCAAAATGAAGGGCTATGATGACTTGGAGACTACTCTCACACAACAAACACACCTCACGAATGTCTCACAGAAGAAACACACAGTGTTTCTCTATATATAGGACCATTGTAAGTCTTTCAAGGGCATCTAGTCTTTAGCAGCTTATTTTTAATGTTTTTACTTTATGCAATTTAAATTTCCAAGTCTTGTAATTCTTTTTTAAGTTTAATGAAATTTGAAGTTTTTAAGTTTTAAGAAATCTGTTTTTAAGTTAATGTACTTTTTGTTTTGAAAACGTTTTATAAGCTCACATAAGCTCTTGTTAACTCATACTTAAGCTATTTACTTAAACTATTCAAGCTTTTCCATAGCTTGAAGAGTTTAAGCCTTTTTCCCCAAAAATCACTCATAAGCTAATTTGGATGACAAGCCAAATCTGGAAGGGCTTGTGGGTATTTACTAGCTTGTTTTAAACAAGCTAGAGCTTGTAAATCAGCTTATTGTAAGCTTATTTGCCTTGTTTTGAGCAAGGGCCTTTATAAGTCTTTCCTTTTCATTTTTTTAGCATTAAACTGCTTATTGCTTATTACTTCCTCTGCTAATTTCTTGCTTATCATAGTGCTTATTATTGCTTATTTCTGTCTTATTTTTTTTGATAATGTTTGATGCTTAGTTATAGTTTAAATCTTAGTTTTAAGTGTTTAAGTCTAAAATTAGTTGAAAATCTTAAAAAAGTAGCATTAGCATTTACCTTGTTGTTCTAGCTTATTTGGATGTTTAAATCTGTTCATTAGGTGTAATATTAACTTAAAAATATCTGGTATTTAAAGTTTTAAGTCTAAAACTCCGTTTAACAAGTTTAAAATGAAATTTAGGAAGTTAAAGGGGCTGTTTGGGTCAGTAGGTAAAATGGGTCAAAAAGTGTTGTAAAACTGTGTGGGTCATTAAGCCAACTTTGACAAGCCTTATTTAGTTAAAATAAGCTGTATCCAAAAGATATTAAAGTCTAAATATAAGTTTTAAGGAATTTATATTAGTCCTTTAAAACTTTGGTCTTGAATTTTTTTTTAAAACTGTTGATAATTGGTTCTTGGTTAAAAAATTATTTTGAGGCTTTGTTTAATGGTCATTTAGAGTCAAAATGCAGTAGGAAATGAATGGTTTAAGTGTGCAGTTGCATTTGTGATTTGGACCAAAACTGTCAAGGTACCAAGTCATATTTTCAAAGTCTAAAAGTCCTTTTTCCATCCCAAAATTAGATAAGTTAAATTAGGTTTTACGATTTGAAATTTCTTGCACAAGTAGTTTGTAGTTCTAAATTTATCTGTTTCAACTTGTTTTGTAGTTTTAACTTCTTTCACTAGCTTAAAATTAAGGCTGCAAAAGCCAATTTGTCTTTTAGAGAAAACTAAAAAGTGTGTAATCTGAGTGAATAGCCTTTTTCATTAAGCCTTTTCATGGCTTATCTGAATTTAAAACTCATTTTTATTTGTTGATTATTGAAGCCCGTAGGATAAGCTTTTCAGTGCTATAAGCTACTAAGCCATAAGGATCTATTAAGTAGCTTAAAAATAAGCTCAAAAAGTGCCTTATAGGCTATTTGGTTCTCAGTTTTGGCCAAAAAGCTTATTTGCTTTTCTGAGCTTATTGGCTTATTGAACTTGCTTATTTGGTCTATAGTCTTGCTTATTAGGTTAGTTTAAGAAACTTGTAGCTTATTTGACTTTAAGTTAAGCTTTTAAAAGCTTATTCCAAAATCTGCCTTTAAGTTTTATGTTAAAACTGTCCTCTTGCCTTTTCAAGCTTTTTAGCTTATTTGTTTTAGTTTATTTCTAGGTTTAAGTGCTTCTTAGGTTTAGGTGTTAAGCTGTCTTAGCTTATTTTGCTTTTTCTTTAGCTTATTAAACCAAAAAAGCCAAAACAGTTTAGGTTTTAAGCCTCTTTAGCTTTTAAATAAGCTGTCATATTTTAGAGCTTATTTCTAGCTTATTTATAAAAATCACTTCACAAAATTGCTTATTTTTAGGTCCTTAAGCCTTTTCATACAAAAGTTTGCAAAAATAAAAACATTGGGAGTGAAGGAGAAGTCAAGGTGAGCAAGGCTCGAACCTGAGACCTCTCCCTCACTCAACCAAGAATTTAACACACACCTCCACTACAACATGCCCTTGGGTCTTTTCTGTTTATTGTTTGCAAAATCAAATATATAACCCTTTTTAGTCCATTTAGCTTATCAGACCTTTTTGCTTATTAACAGCTTATTAAGATAAGCTGTTGGCCCCGTTTTATTTTTCATAGGATTAGTTTTCTTCAAAGTATTTTTCGTAATTTTTTCAGATTTTTTATAATTAGTATAATATTTTTAATTTAGATTAAAACCGTTTTTAATTCATAATAAATAATATAAACGTCAGAAAAATATAATTCTTTTTTTTAATTTTCTTTTATCATTTAGGACTTGTAAAAATTAAATTTGCGTTTGTAGGTTTAAAATTGTAGAATTTAGGTTTTTAAAGAACGGGATTTGAATCCCGTTATCATTTTTAGTGTTTTAGCCTTAATTGCTTTCGTTTTTAGCGTGCCTTTACTTGTTTTTGCATTTTATTAGTAGAAATAGGAAACCAAACCCAATTTGTGATATTCAAGCATTTTTCCACAAATGTTACCTCGATTTTCAAATTCACACCTCGTCGGGACACAACCCGGGAAGGTTTTTAGGGATTTTACTTTGGTAAAAAGTAATTATCCTGTTAAAAGCCTCTTCGAATTCTTATTATTGATATTTTTGATAATTATCCTTATATATTTATATTATATATTTATTATATATTGTATTTATAATTTAAAGGGTTGATTTTTAAACGTGTCAAATTTTTGGCGCCGCTGCCGGGGAGGTTGTGAAACGATTATTGTGTACGTTTGAAGATTAGTGCTTGAAGAACCTTCTCAGTATAGTTTATTGCTTATTTTGTGAACATATAAAATACAAAAATACAAAAATATTTTATTTTCTTGATTTTCTTTTCCATTATATAAAAGCACAAAAATCATTATAAATATTTTTTCTAAAGTATTTGCAATACCAAAAAAATTGAAAACCAACAAAACAAATCGTGTTGTTAATCGTTATAATCGGTTCACCTTTGAATTACAAACTATAAGGGGGTATAAGGAGGGCTTGATCCAAGGAACATCGCCCAAAAAAGAAGAACGCTTTGAAATCGCTTCGGCGTGCTAATTCCTTCCGCTCTCTTATGCGTAATTTAAAGAGCTACCGTGGACTTTTAATTTCCGATTACCAAAAATATTATTTTTCATAATTAGTGCATGCGCACTCGTTCTCAAACCCGTAACCGTCCTCAACAACAAGTCCCACCGAATATTGAACCTTTTAATCTTGAAGAACCTATTGAAAATCAAGCTCCTCCCGTAGTTACGATGGCCGATCAACGTACTATGGCGCAATTGCTCCAAGAACCCACCGAGGGTTACGAGGATGCAATCTTTGTTCCTGCAATCACCGCGGACAACTTTGAGCTTAAACATGGTTTGCTCACTCTTGTGCAAAATAAACAATTTTTCTGACATGATAAAGAAGATCCTCATGCTCACATTCGATATTTCAACAAGATCACTTCTACGTTGAAGTTCCCAAATGTTCCGAATACGTCGATTAAGCTTATGCTTTTTCTATTTTCCCTCGAGGGGGCTACCCGAATTTGGCTCGAAAAAGAACCCCCTCGATCGATTCTTACTTGGGATGATCTTGTTTCAAAGTTTATCAACCAATTTTTCAAGCTAAAATTCACTTTTAAACTAAATTCTCAAATAAGAATAATACCTTGTTCATTCATCGAGATAACATGATGTTTGAGACACCATTAATGTTTAAAGAAATTCATTGATATTTTGGATTAAACGATTAATATAGGATATATATAATCCCTAATGAATTTTATTTTTCTTCGTAGCATGAATGGTTGTGGTTACCAGAATATACACTACATATTATTTGGATTAATTATGATATAATAACATTGACAAAAATAATAATCTTAGAAAATCATATTTGCTTAAGATTAAAATATGTCACGTTTTAATCATTTATTATTTATGAATCACAAACTTAATAAAGATAAATAATCTTAATGAGATTCATTTCACAATATATGCTAAGGAGCATTCTTAAATCAAGCACATCTATTAAATCAAGCAATATGTTATCAAAACCAAACAACCGGTAAATCTTGAACAAAAGATTAAAACTTTTTTATTACGATTATCTAAACATTCAACACATCTCTATAGAAAGTATGCGTAAAATATATCATCTACGATTTACCGAGTCATAAAAACAGGTGTTTGAGTCACATTAGCCAAATATTAATGATCCAAGCAAACTTTATATATGTACTCTTCGAATTTAAAATTTTGGGAAACTCAAGTTCTCTAAAATAGAATAGAACTACGGAGAACCTATTGTACTAGAAATTCAATTTAACCTAACGGTTGAATTGTGCTTCAATGTGAGAAGTTGGGTTGAGTAACCGGTAAAAAAGGTCGAGTTTAGCCTTAACATTGATGTCCACCACTAGTAAAGTCTCATAGTCACTCCCACTTGATTACATGGTTTCTTCCTAAATATACCCTAAAGTTAGATACAACCCGTATAAACGTTTTGTCTTAGAATTTTTTCTCCTAGATTATGGCATCTCACATATATATTTAATAGCTTAAGCTGTTAACTTGCTCCTAAGTTGATATATTTTATATTGATGCCTACATATTTATCTTGATGATCATCAATTATTTGCTTGGTTCTTAAATGCATGTTTAATTGTAAAGGTTTTAGTCTTCACAAACAATTCATATATAATATATCTTATATACTAAAAAATACATGCTCTTAAATGCTAAATGGTTAAACAGTTTTATATGATTTTTTGCGTTTTAAAATAATCATAGATTCTTACGTGCCGCTTTAACATGACAAACTGTAAATTATGTAATTCCTCTAAATGATTGAGCAAAAAAGGATTAGATATGCATAAACTCGAAAAACTTTTGACGACCTATAGTCTTATCACGTTAATTTCTTGGTTATATGTTTGATACATGCTTAAATATTCTTACATAGTTAATTCTATAAGCTTATGCATCTAGGATATATTACTTGACATTAGAAATATATACCCTTATTACACTGTGACCATAGTGTCACAATCTGATAGTCATAATAGTCCCTCAAAATGGTCTTAAGTATCCAGAGTCTCCATGGCACACTCTTTCTTAATTTCATAATCTCGTATCCCTGTCCAAAACAATCCTCTCACTTGTCAAGGGATAGTTAAGATACAAATCCAATACACCTCCTAATAGTGTTTTGACAACTTAAATATTTCGTCTGAAATATTTAAGTATTTTAAATTAGCGAAATGCAATTAAAATGTCACTCATTGATCATGTCAAATTTGTTTCACCAAAACTTTAATCATGACTCTATTAGTATATAGATGTCAAATACCTTCCGCCCACTTTTTTCCGCTACCATCCTTAGATCAACCTCATACCTCGACATGTGATTGTCCTTTAAACATTCGCAATACTCGAGAAGAAGTTACATAACTTCGTGATGAAGTTCCATTGTATTGCTATCGGTCCTAATCGTCTTGATCATTGTCAAGCTTATCGCTTTAATCTCATTTGTTTTTAATCTTATTTTTCTTATTCCGGATGAGCACGATATAATGGAAGGGAAAACACACTCACTCACAATAGCCCCCAACTTCTTACTTTACTCTCAACCTACATAACTATTCACACCACTCTTGTAAGTGATAAATGTTCTAGTACATCCTCAAACCACCAAAGTAAAATGAAAAACCGAGTCATCCTTTGTACTACCAATATCGAGTCATAAACCTAATTATCTTCACAAGAAGATTCAAGCACGTAACCATTTCTTACATTCAGTAAGTGAGTTACCACCACTACAATCCATGAAGGTTGAACCAATCTTCATGATACACTAACCTATGTACCATGCCTTATGTCGCACCTTTAAATTAAAGGCAATCGCATATCATACACTCATAAACATGTTTGCCTATATAGTCAAAAGTCAAGTGAATTTCGCAAGACGTAAAGATTCCTAAGGTGGGTGGAAGCTGAGATGGTTAGTCCCGAGGTTGAAAATTAGGAATAGAGAAGACTTCTCCTACATTAGATGTGTGATGTCTTTGGTGTATCAACTGATGGCCGTGAAGAAGACTTCTTTCCTCAAAATGGAATGTAGTGGCAATATAGTTATAAGTATACATGATGTTGATGGAGATTATAATAAGGCATTAAGCGACACCTGATTTAAGGTTAGTAAACCTTTCTCCTGGACGTAACGGCTTTGTGTGCGTATGAAAGAGCGAAAAGATTGGATAATCCAGTCAAATGGTAAAGTCCGTTTCCATCCTTGAGGAACGATCGAAGTAGCTAACGCCGTAAGCCGAACGGTATTGAATTAGGAATGTTTGTACATTATCCCGACTTGATTAGTCAAGTCATCTAGGATTTGAGACAATACGATACGACTGACTCGTCTATGTTGGTCGCGATGCATAAACGTTGGAATTTTTTATTTTCGCCGAACGAGCAATAAGTCCATGACGCTCATTGTTTTCTTAATCGATTTTGATATGTCGTTTGACATTATGTGTTATAGCGGAATTATCGCCGCCGAATTATGTGAATTATGTGATTTATGTGCTATGTGATTTTGAATGGTAGTAAGTGTAACACCCCCAAATTGGGTCGCAGCGGAATAAGGGTCCGGGGCGTGTTACTTCTCAGATCAACAACACAGGATAATATAAGAACGACCAAAAAGTCGTTTAAAACTGATACATTGGATTTAATAAAGTATGTGTTACAAAAGCCCGAAGCTTTACTTGTTTATTTATTATTACAAAGATTTCCAGCCCATAACAAATACACACAATGTAATGCGACTAAATCTTTAATGCATGACTTCATAATATAACCACTAATGTATCCTTCGCACCTCGTGCTTAATGACCTCCTGAAAAACATTGCATTTAAAAACGTCAACATAAAGTTGGTGAATTTCATAGGTTTATGTAAATGTATATGCAGGACCGCAAGACTTTCCCAGTGATAATGCAACAGATGCAGACATCACAAAATGTAATTACGTTTTCCTAAGCTCATGACACCGAAGCTCGACATAATTGAATACAATATATAAATATTGCCTACATTGCCCGTGATGATGTTCAACCCGTAACATCCAGTATCCGACATGATATACGTTCGTTTCCAGTGATAGCTAGTCACCCGAACGGGGAGGTCAATCCCAAATAGATCTATCTATAATCATTCGCGCTCACATTCCAGTAATTGACAGTTCATGATTCATGGGCATAGTGGGTTATCGCTACTTAGGCAAAACGTAATCATGATAAAATGTACACTTGCGTCCAATTTGTAAAACATGCATATGTTTCTCACCCCAAAAACTTGTAATTTAATAATTGTAAAACATGGGGCTATGAACTCACCTTGAGTGAGTAAACTGATAACAAAATATCCCAAGTAAAAACGCGTCACGCTAACGCTCGAATGCAACCTAGTTAATATAGGTCGAATCAGTATTCAAGTACGTTGTCTAACAACAACTGTATATAATCCTATATAGTTATCATCGTACTATCGTTCGGGCTATCATAATTTAAGAGGTCATGACATGACGTACGAGGAGTTAGGACACTTTAAATCGTAAATCCAACAACTCGTCAATACGCCATCCGAAGAAGCCTCATTATGAAATTCCCTAGTAATATAGCACTTCGATAACTAATAACATATATAATCTATATAGCTATATCACCATCTATTTGTTTAAGTGAAATCGTAATTATAAAGTAAAAACGTTTATAATTACGCCTTTAGTAAAAATGACATAACTTTGTCGTTTTAAGCCCGTTTCTCGCGTTTCTTACGCCCACGCTTTCGTATTAAGACGAGTGATCATAAAATCACATTTTTAGGTTTTTGAGATTCTGTGATGAATAGTGTTTTTACTGTTCATAACAGCTATATAATCGTTTTTATACTTTTAATTAACGTAAAACCCGTTTTAGCCGTATCTTATTCGTTATAGCTCCGTTTTTAGTGATTCTTTCGAACACGTTCTCGTAATTGAAAGTTTTATCATATTATTGATGTTTAAGTAGAGAAATCAGAACGCGTGGCATCTCCGGCGAATAACAGCGGATGCGTCCTCGACGTCGCAACGCCACCAAGCTCGTTCCTTTTCCGACCATTCTCGTGTTAGATTGGATTAAGGTTACGTTTTCTTATAGTTTTAGTTATAGTGTTTGATTATTTGGTGTGAGACGGGCAATTGGATGTTTGTATTGTGTATATTTATTATTCTATTTTTTAAGTAATTAGTCTAGATAAGCAAAATAAATTCAAAAGGATCGAAATATCGTCAATTTATCGTAGCTATTAATTCACCCCCCCCCCCCACCCCCCCCCCCCCCTTCTGTCCTCCCCCCCAAAACTTCCCCCCCCCCTAGCCGTCGAAGAACTCGCAAAAACGAACCCAAACCAATATAACACACAAAAAACCCGCAAACTTTTTTTTTTTAAACAATAACATTCTTGGAAAAACTTATTATTTACTAATCTTGTGCTTCTTTTTGTTCTAACACCCCCGTTCACATCCGAATCTCCTCAATCCTACTTCCGATAACCTAACTTCTTCAAACTCAATTATGCGTTCTGGTTGTGTGTATGTTACGTGGGGATTTTTTTAGATGGAAAACCGTTATATAAGGCATTCTGACACTAAGGATTAAATTAATAATCCATTAATTAGATCATATTGATGTTGGTTTTTATTTAAAATTGGTGGGGCGGGAGTGGGTGGGGGGATGGTTGGTGTGATGTTAGAGTGGTGGTGGTGGGCCGGATATGGCGAGGAGGGGAGAAGATGGGGAGATGGAGAGGAGTAGGTGACAAGAATTGAGAGAAGACAACCAAGGAAACTATAATTTTCTTAAAGAGTTATAATGGAAGTAATAGCTTCTATTTATAGAAAATTAGTTTGGCCATTTGACAAAAATAGTCCCTCCATCTTTTATTTCTTTCAAAATAAGTACGAAGGGTGTTTGTTTCGTTGTGTAGCCGACCAAGGACTCGGGATTATTCTTACATGATTAAATTTACTTTCGTCACACTAAATTTAATTTAAAACTTTTTAATAAAATATTAACTCCCGTCAAAATAAAGTTTTGACTCGGTTTCGACCAACTTGGGACAAGGACGAAAAATACAAATTATCGTCATAAAAATAATAACGAAGCGTGTCGAAATTTCTACGATACTCAAAACGCTTAACGGTCGCGCGGTCAAACGTTGACTCGCAAAACATCAAAAATATAAATTTCTAAATTTCCGTTCGTAACAAAATACGAAAATAATTATTTACGACAATTAAAATTTTAAATGTCGACGTTCGCTCACGCGAATTTATAAAATGATAACTATGACGTCGGACTCGTGATCGTCATACGCGTCGTAAAAACTCGGGTTGTTACATCTTTGAATTTGAATAAACAACTTCCTTTGGTTTTCCAGGCTCTTTCTGCCTCTTTATGTAGAAGATCTTTGCATGAGGATTCTTCCCATGTTCAACACCATACCGAGCATAAGGATTAAATTTCTTTACACACTTATTCACCCATCTGGAAGTCCGTTCTTTGATATCAACATCATTGAAGATAATTCCAGGAAACTTGTAAAGTGACAACACTATCTTCTCAGGCCCTGAATTTCCATTCTTCAAATACAAAAGATCTTGATTTATCAGAGACAATGCTGGAGCTTCAGGATCTCTCTGACAGCTTTAAACTAAAGACGTGGTCTTTCGTGGATGTGGAAAAGCAAGAATTTCCTTTCTGCTTTCCCAAACAATGTCACTCTTCAAGATATTCTTCATCTGATCAATGTGATATTGATGCTCATCTCCTGAAGTATATCTTTGTCTCAACATCTCATCAGCAATTTTCTTAGCTCTGTGATTCGTCAAATAGTATACATATAAAATAACACAAATGCAAATCTCAACCAAATGCCCTTGACCAAGGCAAAAGGTCAAAA
>BQNB010149710.1:0-16134 GCA_026074375.1 Tanacetum coccineum | reverse complement strand
GAGGTCGTTCTCATATCTTGTGCTATTGATCTATGAAGTAACACTCGCCAACCCATATTTCCGCTGTGACCCATTTTGGAGGTGTTACACGGAAGGCATTAGGATCCCAAACACATAAAATGCCCCCCGAATTGCTATGAAGATGCTTAAAATAGAATTACCCCAACAACTACGAACACTAAAAAGATCAATCTCCTCCATCTTGGTTTCTTGAAGCGCCAAAAAATTTACCTTATTATTAAAACACAACTCTTTTACCCAGTCTTTTTTGCCCTTCTGGGCAAGACCTTGAATCTTGAGAGACATAAAATTCATCGATTCACCAACGACTCTCCATGTGATTCAATGATATCCGATAAATTATTAACCACTCCCTCCATATTATATCCTATAGTTTGACCGACCTTCACCACTTCCTCCATCAAACACAAAAAAGATCCCCCCGAGCGCGGAGCTTCAGATTTTTAAAATGACCAATACTTACAGAATCAACATCATCACCTTTAGAATTAACATTAACAGAAACTCCATCTCCCTCGATCGTCCCCTCATCCGCATTGTAGTTAACGAATTTATCCCCGATACCACTATTATCGTTCGTCTCATCATTAGGTGTAAACCCCGGGGGGTACTTCGGACTTTGATCCTTACCATTCTTTACATTGGTTTTCTTATTAAGCATCGGGTAAATACCAAAGGGATCCTGCGACACATCCTTCTTTTGTCCATTTGATTCATCAAAAACAGTTACTGGGTATGTGTTAGGATCTGTAACTAGATAGATCTTCTAGCCTTTGTGGTTGTATAGTACTTATGTAATCACAAGTATATACGTGAGAGACTCTAACAATTGTTTAGGCGGAAACTAAACAATACAGAATAAAGAAGAATAAATATAAATAATGATCCTCTATGGATCTTTCTATTGATAATCAAATGTTTTTGTAATTCGTAATCGATACCAAACCCTAATGCTAAAGGTTTCTTTTATAGAGAAGAAACCCTAAATTGCTAAACAAGATTCCTAAAATTTCGTAAGAGATATACATCAATCTCTTCCTAATAACGCGTAATATCAATCTCTTCCTAATATATCTCATTCCTATATTAATGAGATAATTCTAGAATAAAACTATAATTCCTTAATTACATTAATCACGTCAGCAGATTCTATCTCTGTCAGCATAAACGAGAACATGACCAGCAGATTCTATCTCTGTCAGCAGAAACGAGAACATGACCAGCAGAAACATAATCAGCAGGAATGACTTAATGCCATCAGCAGAATATCTCTAACAGCAGAAACAACACTTAGTCCCAACAGTATGTGTTTAATTAATGGGTGGTATGTGAATGAGTATGCATTTTAGTAATATTGAAACCACTCTTCTTTGCTATCTTTCAATTTATGAGAATGCTTTCACTTTTTTCATTCATGATTGTGAGAGCCATGATCAACCAAACAACTCAAATTTGAAATGATTTCACTACTTTCATTTTATAACCATAAAACAAACATGCCCTAAATAATTAGGTAAGATTGTTGTATGATTTGAATGGACAATGTTTAATTTTTTTTTGAACTTAGACAGTGTTTAACTCATCCGTAACTTTTCGCTTTTTTTTTTAAAATTGCCAATTTGTTTCGCATTGTTCAAAGAAATGGTTAAGTTTATTAAAATGTGAAAACTAGAAATTTGGTCACAGTTGCGGGGTTTGGTTTGAAAAATTGGCGAACCGATCTAATAGTTTAGCTGAAATTTTCAGGTGAGTCCATGAAACACATTGGGCTCAGGGCTAAGCAAAACGAACCGAATACCAAATTGAACCGATAAATCGAGCCGAATCGAACTGAACCGATCGAAACCGACCGATCATTTTCGATTCGGTTTTCGGTTTTATATATTTAAGGTTTTCGGTTTCAGTTATGCTCGGTTTCGGCTCAGTTTTTGGTTTTGCTTGTTCACTACTGTTCGGTTTTCGGTTCTTGTTTATCTCAAAATCGATTTTGGTTCGATTTGATTTTTGTCAATTTGGTTCGGTTTTGAACCGATGCTCACCCCACTAAAAGGGAAGATGTGAGTTCAATTTAAAAAAGAACCGTTAGTTGGATGTCTTTTGTAATTAGTAGGAAATTGGACTGGTGGGAGCCACGTTTAGCAAAAGGTCTACACGCTCCATTGGATTCTGACCTATCCAACTAATAATTACTTTTAAAAAAGTTGAATTTAGACAAAATAATTGCTGATAACTTCTACGAAACTACCTAAACGGTGACTATACACACCCCGACCAAGTCATAGGGCATATCTGGGACTTTACGTTAATTTAAACATAAAAAAAACGTCCCGCAGCAACGCGCGGGTAATTTTGCTTGTTTTATTTTAATAGCTAGAAAAAAGATTCCCCGTTTTATAAAAATAGATTACTGACAGATAATTTTAAAAAATATTTAATATAGAGTTTTATTGAATAATTCATTCACTAAACAACGAGGGTAGATATAATGATAAAGACATGGCACGTTATTATCAAGGGTTAATGGCATGATAATGTATAATTGTCACGAATTTTGTCTATATGTATCGAACAAATTTTTTTGCTTTTCTGTGTAATAAACTCGATTTTATTGCATTTTTTTTGTAGTAAATGACCATTTTACCCCTCCCAAGTTAATGAAATGATGGGCGAAGTAGTTATAAAATACACAAAAAATACAATAAAATCGAGTTTATTACACATAAAAATAATTTTTTTTATTCGATACATATAAAAAAATCATGACAACTATGATACTATTAAAAGATATACTATGTTGGCAAGTTGCGACTACTTGTCATGTTTAATTCCTTTGAAATTTACACGCATTTACTACATTGACAAGGATATCCAACCAACCACGTCATGATCAAGTGGACATTGCACGCCAATTGCGAAAAGGACCACAAAGCATAAATAAAAAAAGAATAAACAGCCGTATAGAACAATATACAGGTCTTCTGTGTGAACAGAGTTTAAAAAACGAATCTGAACCGATTCAGCTTTGTATTGAGTCACTTAGTTTATGTAATAAGCCTAGGAAATTTCGTCAAATTGAACTGATTAGGCATTTAGGGATCCTAAGGACATACGGTTCTAAAGATAAAAAGAAAATCATTAATTTGTGAAAAGAATCAAAATCTTTTGGTTTTCTTGCTTTTTCTTTGGTTTTGATCCTAGTTTTTTGTTTCATACTTTTCTATTCTCTTGATTTATGAAAGATACATATATGAAAACAATATCAAGCAAACGATAGACAAGAATTAATTTGGAATAAAAATTATAACATATATGTGCGATTCTTGACAAACAATCGTTCTTCAAAATGGTGTTACTAATCTAGTTAATATGTGTTTCTAGCCATTATTGTGAGAAAATATCATCCGGTGGTAAACAAGTTTTATCATTGTTTCATAAAAATCGGTGTTATGTAATTGCATATATTTTTTTACTAAAACTTAGATATTTGCATATATACTTAAAACATAAGTTTTCAATGCATGTTATGTAATTGCATATATTTTCACTAAAACTTGCATATATATATATATACTTAAAACATAAGTTTTCAATGCATGATATACAATGCATGTTAAACATGTTTTAAATATATATGCAAATATGTAAGTTTTAGTGATGATATATGCAATTCCCTCTTGTTTCAATTATAAAACACTCAAGTCTCAAAATTGTCTCATTAAAAGCTCTTAAAGTTCTTTTCAATAGGGGTGGCAATTTCTGACCCGACACGAAACCCGACCTGAAACCGACACAAAAATTAACAGGTTCGGGTTGAGTCTAATATATTTCGGGTCGGGTTTGGGTTGACCTATCTGACCCGTTTATTAAACAGGTCAGGTTTGGGTTGGGAATAAATTAAGTGGGTCGACCCGCTAACCCGTTTAAGATTTTTTTCTTAAATTAAAAGATATTTATATATTGTTACATGTGTTAAATGGGTTAAACGGGTAGACTCACAAGCCCGTGTAACCCCTATAACGTGCTAACTTTTGTATATAAAATGGGTTAACCCAAAAGCTGTTTAACCTATTCAACTCATGTAACATATTTAACCCACCAACCCAAGTATATATACGGGTTAAATGGGTCAGGTTCGGGTTATGTATAAACAGGTTAGGGTTGACATAGATGACCCGAATATTTAAATGGGTTAGGTTTGAGTTGGGGTTTTCTGACCCGCCAACCTGTCAACCCGAACTCGCCAACTCGCACCCGACCTGAATTGCCATCCCTACTTTTCAACAGCAAAAGTCACTCAAAATTTAATATCGCACTATTTTTGTGTACTTTTAAAACCTGTCTATTATCTCATGACTTTCATACTTTTAAGAAACATTATTGGAGGGGTCAATTAACAACAAGATGAATAAACATATCCATGTGTTATGCATGTGCAATGTAGCAGTACCCTTATTTGTTGGGGCCTTTGAGGTGAAATGAAATTTTGTTTTTTGCGTGTTGCACATCGTACAATGATTATACCGATTAAGGTTGTTGTAAGTGGTTAAGGGCCTCTTGTTGCTTAACCAAGGTCTCGAGTTCGAGTTTTGGGTATGAAAAAAATCTCAACCGAAAAGAATGTGTGCATCGATGTACTCATGCAAACTCACACGGGAGATTAGTCTACACGTCAAAAGACGGTGAAAACTCCTCTTAGTAGGAAAAAAAAACATCGTACAATGATTATGGTGCCAGAAGCCGAGACATCTATACACACCAAACAGATACGTCTAATTTTCCATGACACTGATTATTTGTGAGTGATTGAACCTATATTAGGGTCAATGAAATAATGTTATTGGCCATTAGATATCTTTTAAGCACATTTTCATACCTATCTATCATTTCTGATATATAGTAGATATATAATCTCACATACACTAACATCAATATATGTGAAGTAGTAAAATACATTTTCCATCCTTGTGAAATATTGCAACTTATGTATCCCTTATCATTGACTTTTAAACCTACGCATACAGTTAAACATTTGAGTTTGATCATCCATTGGTTTAGGGATGTTTGACTAAGCTTATATAATGGGTCATAACCTTAATTATTAGCTTATACGTATAACTCAAATTAACGAGAATCAAGTGTTTAACCAAGTTTATTTGAATGGGCTTATGCGTATATTAGAGGGTTTTAATAAGCTTCAAAATTGTGCATCTTTTTAAGGGTTGGGCCTATATAAGATTTTTCATTACAAATTATCATTTGAGCCTCACTAATACATAAATATTCATGGTTAATATTTTCTTAACACGTATCTTTTTTGATCATTTACCAACATAACTTTAACTAAATACTTGAGTTTATCGGCTTATTAAAGATCAGTTAATTCAAACACTCCTCATAAGGTTTACGAGCTTACGAGGTTATGATATATAAACCATAAGCTGGTTACATAGTATAAACATAAGCTCAATTTATATGCTGCTAAAACCCCGTTAATGTTGAGCCGGCATATTAAATGCACCCCGGTCAAACCGGTAAAAAAAGAAAAATTTTATCTTAAAATTTTTTTGAGAAAAAAAAGTTTACTTTTAAAAACTTTTTGAGGGAAAAAAAGGCAAAAAAAATGGTAAAAAAAAAACTAACTGTTAAAAAAAAATATTCATAAAAAAACAGACCGATGGCTCCGACAGTGCGAGAGGGTATTTCGAGGAAAAAAAAAAGGAAAATTTATTTTAAAATTTTTTTTTAAGGAAAAAAAAGAACGGGACGATTAGCGGAGCGCGAGGTTTGAGGAAACTTAAAGGTTTATTCATAAAAAAACAGACCGATGACTCAAAACAGCGCGAGAGGGTATTCCGAGAAAAAAAAAGTAAAGTTTTATTTAAAAAAATTTTAGAAAAAAAAAAGTTTTAAAAAAAATGTAAAACAAAAAAGTCCAACATTTAAAGAAAAATAAAAAAGAACTCTATTAAAACTTTCGGAGTCCAAAAAGGCTAGGGTTAGCAGCATTAAATTTATTGGCGGCCCGGGTAGGCTGCCATTTGTATATATATAGTAATTAGGGTCAATGAAATAATGTTATTGCCAGTTAGATATCTTTTAAGCACATTTTCATACCTATCTATCATTTCTGATATAGATATACAATCTCACATACACCAACATCAATATATGTGAAGTAGTATACATTTTCCATCCTTTGTTGAAGATATTGCAACTTATGCATCCCTTATCATATGACTTTTAAACCGTACACACATACATTAAACATTGAGTTTTTGATCATACATTGGTTTAGGGATGTTTGCTAAGCATATATAATGGGTCATAACCTTAATTAATAGCCTTATACGTATAACTCAAAATTAACCAAGAATCAAGGTGTTTAACCAAGATTATTTTTAATGGGCTATGCGTATATAGAGGTGTTTTAATAGAGCTTCAAATTGTGCATCTTTTAAAGGGTTGGCTTATTATAAGATTTTTCAATTACAAATTATCATTGATCCTCACTAATACCTAAACTATTCATGTAATATATTTCTGGAACACGTATCTTTTTTGATCATTTACCAACATAACTTTAACTAAATACTTGAGTTTATCAGCTTATTAAAGATAAGGCTTACGAGCTTATGAGGTTATGATATATAAACCATAAGCTGGTTACATAGTATAAACATAAGCTCAATTTATATGCTGCTAAAACCCCGTTAATGCATGAATGTCAGAATACTGAATCTCTTTTTTTTTGAAATGATATCCTGCGTTTAGTGATTATTTAAAGAAAATAATAATTAAAACTTGAAGCAGCTTTTGTAAACTAACACGAACCATAGAGTGACTAATTAGTTATTAAAATCTGGTTATTACTCCGGCCACCATAACAAACAAAAAAAGTTAGTGGCACTGTACAAGTCGAAACATATCGTCGGCATCTCACGGATTCATGGCCGAGAAGAAAACAATCATGTTAAAAAAAACAAAAACAATATACAACTCGATCATTGAGCTAATAAAACCCTATGAACAAAGAACACTCTGACTTTAAAAGTATGATTAGTGTATATAAAAAGGGTACCCCTATTGGTACCCCCGGCCCATAAATAGAGCAAAAAGTACGAAAGATTCCTTTTGTACCTTTCTTTTGACAGTACAACGCAGTTTTTTATCAGTTTCTGTTCTGTAAATTTTGACAGTTTTTGATACTTTTGACCTGTTAATAAGAACTTGCATATATATATATATATATATATATATTGACCTGTTAATAAGAACTTGCATATATATATATATATATAAATAATATATATAATAAATATATAATATATAAATATATATATATATAGATAGGATCCAGTGAGAAGTAAATTAAAATAAAAAGTGATGAGAAGTGACTAAAACCATACATTAAAGATACAACGACTTTTATTAGATGCATTTCTATTCATACTAGAAGCACCATATAGAGTTTTCGAAAGTTAAATTTGATTTGTATGATATGCAAATTGATTTTCATGATTTTGGCACATGTAGAGTGAACAAAAAAATAAGAGAAATCATGGAAAAGATGCAACTAAAAAACTATATGCATCTAATTAAAAGCTAGTAAACACATTTCCCAACAATTACTCCGGCCACCAAACAAAACAAAAAAAGTTAGTGGCACTGTACAAACAGGAAAACAATCATGTTAAAAAAAACAAAAACAATATACAACTCGATCATAATGAACAAAGAACACTCTGACTTTAAAAGTATGATTAGTGTATATAAAAAAAAGAACTTGTATATATATATATGTTCATCTTAAACCTCGTATGCAAGTATTTATAATGACAAAAGTTTACTGTGAATATATATTACTATCATTTCTACAAATTTCAAATATACATGGAAAGTGGGCTCTTAATAGCAAACCTGAAATATGCTGACCAGTACTGTAGTGTGAAACTGTAATTTTATTCAAATAAATAACCATTAGTTCATGCAAAATTTGAACCCTTGATCCTTTGATATTACAACTGGACGACTATATTGAAAAAAGATGATCAACAACAATAACCTATTTACATCAAATGAATACTCATACAAAATCACTTAAAACAGTGATCGAGAACCCTAATTAGATTAACTGTTTAAAAAGTGATAAGATAATTGTATGTGTTTTGTGTGTAATATTTTTTTGTGTGATTATGTTCTGAAAACGTAAAATACACTACTTTGTATTAGACCTAACCGACTCAAATAGCAATACTTTCAATTGTAGACCTTAATCTTTCATCTTCATTCCTTTTCAGTCCTTTTTCTACTATTACTCTTTCGACCCTAAGAATAGAAAAATGTAACATAACATGTACAAGATACTACCTTGAGAAAAGAAATATGTAACATAACATGTACAAGATACTATAAAAATCAAACATTCGATTGTAATTTACACTCATTGTTTCTCGTTACTTCGCAACCGTTACATACAAATATAAACAAAATCATCGATAACTCAGCTGGTGGCTATGGCGCGAGATCATATAACATTACTATTGATATGATGGCTCGCGCAATAGGCTATGGCACCACCGTACCAGATACTCTTATAAACATTGTCTATAGTTCTTTCACAATAGCGAAATTTCAAGTAATGCCTAAGGACAACGATAGAGACAATTAAGGGTGGGCTCGGTTTCAAACCCGCTTGACACTGACTTGGAGCCAAAAGAACCCAAAACCGAAAAAAATGCATATTTTAGTAACTGAGAACCGGACCAAATAGTATGTATCAGTTCCGGTTCGGGGTATTTTGGTTCTACCCTACTGGAATCGAGAATTGCTAAAAAAAGCCCAAAAATTCAAGGGATAATTCTATATTTGCCCAAAATAAACTTAAAAATGTCATATTTATCCAACTTACAAGTGAATAATGCATGATGTACAATGATTTTAATGCATGTTTGGAGAAATATGGAATTCTGATGTTTTTATAATATGGAATTGCCCCAAAATTCAATATTCGCTACGTGTTTGCGCTTTTTACGTCTAAACCATAAGAATAATATTGAACAATCAAAGTATATAGTAGAACATCCGAGTTACGTTATTGGTTGTTAATAAACGGGCACTACAATCCTTGAGAAAAATGATGTCTATGAGATGTGAAATAACAAACAATCCTTGAAACAATATATCGTGATCGTCATCTCACTATCCAACTATTAACGATATTTAAATTTCTTAAAATTGAATCACCAAAATTTTCACTACTTTAAAGGACAACTATCATCATTTGTTCATTTATATTACTTCATTTCAATTTATGACTCTGTCACCTGCTAGCTCAAGTTGAGCGATGAAGTTTTAACTAGTTAGGGTATAAAGATGTAAACGTGAAATTTAAAAACTAAACGTCCCATAAAAATCTTATATATTTGAAAGTCGGGCGGTTTTTTGATTCTGGAAGCGATACCCACGGTTCCGAACCGAAACCAAAATATGCTATATTGAATAACCCGAGAAGTGGACCGCGGTTATTAAATTCGGGGTTCGAGTTGGGTCGGTTCTGGTTTGATTTTCGGTTCCGGTCAAATTCTATGTCCATTTGCTCACCCTAAAACACAATTCACAAAGACATGTTTCGTTTAGAGCACCGGAGCAAAAAGTTGTAGTGGGCCTAACAATTATTTAATTTATGTTAGTAGTATAAGTTTATAGGAGTAAGAAAGTAAGTTTATGTGAAATAGTGTTTATAAATTCTTTGTGAAACGAAACTATAATCTCGATTAATCTTATAAGAGTAAAGAATAAGTTTATGTATGTCATGGTTTATAAAAAAATTAGTGTACAATATGCGGCAATCAGGTAGCGACGAAACTAGAGCTAAAAGTGACCGGTGCACAACATTATATATATAATCATTTGAGATGTGTTGACCTACTGTTCATCGAAGCACTGTAGCTACAGTGCTACAGTGCTGGGCCAGAAAATTTAGCCCAAAAATTTGGGCCGGCCCAATTAGTTTTTTTTTTTTTTTTAAATTGTTGGGACAAAATAGGGAGGAAAAAAATGTTACAAAAGTACCGACGCATTCAGATAAAAAAATACCCGCGGTAACATTTCCGAATTTACTTACAAATAGTGTCATTTTACACTATGAGACCAAAAAAAATAAATTCGCACAAAATAAAAATAATAAAATTAAATAGTGAGAAGGGTTTGATTACTATTCATTTTAAGCCTCGTAAGCTACAGCTGTGGGGGCGCCAAAAAATTTAGCCCAAAAATTTGGGCCGGCCCAATTAGTTTTTTTTTTTTTTTTTTTAAATTGTTAGCACAAAATAGGGAGGAAAAAAATGTTACAAAAGTACCGACGCATTCAGATAAAAAAATACCCGCGGTAACATTTCCGAATTGATTTAAACAGTGTCATTTTACACCATGAGAACAAAAAAATAAATTCGCAAAAAAAAATATAAAAATAATATAATCTAAAAATAAAAAATATAAAATTTTAAGGCCACGAACAACGCGTAAGACACATAAAAAACTACTAAAACGCAAGACGAGTAAGAAAGTAAGTTTATGTGAAATAGTGTTTATAAATTCTTTGTGAAACGAAACTATAATCTCGATTAATCTTATAAGAGTAAAGAATAAGTTTATGTATGTCATGGTTTATAAAAAAATTAGTGTACAATATGCGGCAATCAGGTAGCGACGAAACTAGAGTTAAAAGTGACCGGTGCACAACATTTTTAATTGTAGTATAAGGAAAAATGTAAAACAAAAAAGTAAGATTTTTTGATAAAATGATTAAGTTTAGTGAAAATTAAGTTCAGTTTTCACTTATTTATAGACTAACTAAGATAAAATTCAAAACACAATGTATTGGCACCAGGTGCGTTTTCGAAAATTTAGTGTTTCTTACCAAAATTGCACCACGAAACAAAATTTTATCGGGGTCCTGCGACACCGCAGGACCCCCTTGTTCCATCCCTGGCGGCAATGCTATAAATATGTTGTGTTCATAGATAGATAAATCCTAAATTAATTCGAGTGAGTCTTTGACCAACATTAGAAGTTTCCCTTTTGGATTGAGCGATGAAGTTTCAACTAGTTATGCTACAAAGATATAAATGAACTTTAAAAACTAAATATCCCATAAACATCTTATATATTTGATAGTCAGACGGTTTTTCGGTTAACCGAAAACCAAAATTTACAATATTGAATAACTGAGAAGCGGATCGCAGTTTTAAAATTTGGTTTGGGTTAGGTTGGCTCTGGTTCCGTTCTCGGGTTCTAGTCCGGTTCTCGATCCATTTGCTCACCCAAGGAACAATTCACAAAGACATGTTATGTTTACCACACAAGAGCAAAAAGTTATAGTGAGCCCATACATATATTTGAATTATTTTATTTATGTTAATAGTATAAGTTTATAGGAGTAGAGAAGTAAGTTCATATAACATAGTGTTTATAAATTCTTTGTGGAAGGAAATCTATAACCTTGATGAATCTTATAAAGGCATGTTTGGCAAAGAAAATTTCAGATATTAGAAATAAAGCAGAGAACGTAAATTTAAAAAATAAAAATCAGAAATGACCCGAGAAATAAACGATAAATTATTTAATTTATTATTTTCTTTACGAGAAAAGCACACTAAAAAAGATATGCAAACAAAGCTCATATAACAAACACATAATCTGACCAAAAAAGAAACCATAAAAAGGAAATGTATATATGTTTATAGTAACGATTCTAGAATGTTCTCTTATATCCTATTTATAGGATAGTTGTTATCAATTGAAGGAAAAATCAATTAGCCTTCAATGGTGAATTATCATATTCTAATATTAACTACATGAATCAATAACTCAAGAGTATGTTTTAACCGAACAAAAGTATAAAAATTTCATTTTAGGGGAATTATGTAGTCCAACATGGTATCGGAACCGGTCTGATCCTCAGACCTAGATGGCTACGTTGAGTTGTCTCCCTTAAACCACCCGTCAACCCTAGCCGTTACGTAAATGGCGGCTTACGAATACACAGAAGGAGGAAGTAACGTGGCAGCAATGGAATACGATCCATTGATAATGATGATGTCTTTTGCTTGCTCGTAAGATGTGGTCATCGTTATGCTAGGCTCATCCTCCTAAGCAGATGATAGATTCCTATTTTAATTAATGCAGTCACTTTATTAGTTTGTCTTTTATTAAAAAAAGATAAAAAGTTATAGTTGTTTTATTTGTGTTGGTGATTTGTGTTAAGGTCACAAATCCACACAATCGTGATTTGTGTTGGTGATTTGTGCTAAGGTCATAAATCCACACAACCGTGATTTGTGTTGGTGATTTGTGCTAAGGTCACAAATCCATATAATCGTGATTTGTGTTGGTGATTTGTGCTAAGGTCACAAATCACACAATCTTGATTTGTGCTAAGGTCACAAATCCACACAATCTTATATTGTTGTTCGTGCTTCGGTCACGAGCCAGTTAATTTTTTTAATTACGTTAATGTTTTTATTACGTCAATGTTCTGTTTTTGTTTTTTTTATTTTCTTTTTTTCTAGTTTACTACTCTAGTCCGAGCTTTCGCGATTTTGTCGCTCAGACTGCGGGTGAGTATTAGATGGATTAGGCCCAAGCCCGACTTGTGGGTTGGGTCTATTAGGTTTAAAGTTATGCATTTGTACTCTATAAATAGTGATCAATAATAAAGTTATACCCACCGGGTTTTCATTGTCCAACAAGATAAACAACGCGAGGAGTGGGGTTTATCCTTTAAGGCGAAAGTTCGAGGCTTGCATACTGCTCAATTGGATGTCACTGTGGGCTCAAATAACTAACTACTAACTTGCCGTTCAAAATAAAAAGATAAACAACGCAAGGAACAAACAAACATCAAAACATACAAGCGGGTTTTGGACATAAACGAATCAAATCCAAGGCTTGATAACAACAAAAAAATGACTCGAGAAATAAACGATAAATTATTTAATTTACTGTTTTCTTTACGAGAAAAGCACACTAAAAAGATATGCAAACAAAACTCATATAATAAAATAAACACATAATCTAACCAAAAAAGAAACCATAAAAAGGAAATGTAAAATATGTTTATAAGTTTGGCAATAATCAAATGAAATTAATATATAACTATGCCATCAAACTGACATATCAAGAAATGGAATCAATATCATAAAAGAACATGGACAAATGTGTTAATCTTAACTACATGAATCAATAACTCAAGAGTGTGTTTTAACCGAACAAAAGTATAAAAATTTCAATTTGGATAAACAAAGCAAGGAACAGCAAACATCAAAACATACAAGTGGGTTTTGGACATAAACGAATCAAATCCAAGGCTTCAGTTGCAAATTACGACCAAATTGATAAATAAACTTGATACTTTATAAATTATTTGGATTGAAACTAATTGATGTGGAAACCCTTTTTCTACTTCAACAATTACTCAGCCAAAACAATTTTTTTCTTTTACCTAACCTGATATGATGATACATGGGATCAAAAACTTTTGAAACAACTTCCATTTGAAGGAGAAGATGAACAGGTCATCAGAGCATTGAAATACCAGAAGATAATGGGATGAGGAAAAGCAGTTGTGGCAATCTCTAAAGCAAGCATGGTGAAATGTATCAATATTTGTGCAACACGTGATATGCATGTGATTGAGAAATCTGATTTCCACACCATAATGGATGGAAATAAAAGAAACCAAAATACAAAGGCATCCAGTTCTAGATAATTTCATTTTCTCCACTTTTCTATTTCACCACTTTTTTTATTTCTCCACTTTACCAAACAAGAGAAATCATAGCATTTTCATTTCTTTGATTTGAATTCTCTTTACCAAACACACCCTAAGAGTAAAGTTGTAAGTTTATATATATGTATGGCTTATAAAATATTAGTGTACATGATGCGGCAATCAGGGCAGAACTAGCGCTAAAAGTGACCGGGTGCACAATTTTTTTTGAAAAAAGAATAGCAAAGAGTAAGATTTTGGATAAAATGATTAAGTTTAGTGAAAACTAAGTTCACTTTTTACTTATTGATTATCAAATACCAAAAACACAAACAAATAAAAAAAAAACAAACCAACCTATAACTCTATCAAAACAAACATTAATTTCCTACACAAACACCACACCTCTACCATAATAAATAAAAACAAATACTTTAAAACCACACAATATACCAGCATATTCCCAACTTTTTCCCACTTACCCCCCTATCTTCTCGCTGCAACACTCTCTCAAAAATCCCCAACTCCACTCACCATAGTCACGTCTATCTTCCAACCAACTTAATCTCATCTCCCAACATTATCCCTGGTCGCAAACCCACCACCTAACGCTCCTCACCCACTCTCAAACCAAAAAATAAATAAAACCACAATCAAAAACTCAAAAACACCACAAGACTAACTAAGAAATAACTAAAAACACAATGTATTGGTACCCGGTGCATTTTTGAGAATTCAGTGTTTTCTTATGAAAATTACACTACAAAACAAAATTTTATTGAGGTCTTTTGACACCGTAAGACCTCCTGATTCCATATTTGACATCAATGCTATTAATATGTTATGTTCATAGATAGACTAATCTTACTGAGTCTTTGACTGATACGCCTATGGTTATGATATTATCATAGTTTATTATGTTTAGGATATGTTTGAGTCATATTAGGAAAGTGTAAAAAGTCAATGTTTGAGTCGTATTAGGAAAGTGTCAATTCAATGTTTATCTTGTAGTTGACTTATGATCCAAGCCATGTCTTTTATTCGGTATATATACCGAATCATTCATTAATCAAAATCAAGTTAGTCAAAACAAATCTCTAAGCTTCTCTCTATTTTCTTAAGGAGCCCGCACACGCTATAGTGGTGCAAATCTATCTCTTCTTCTTCTCTATATTCTTACGGAGCAAGCGCACGCTAAAAGAGGTACCCTATTCTGATACAACCCCTAACAGGGTCGTATCATTGACCAACACTAAAAGTTTTCCGTTTAAATTGAGGTGGTAACATGTGAAAATAAAGTATCAGCCCGTTTAAACATTTTCTGAGACTCAACTCAAGTTTTCTAAAAAGAAGAATAAAACAATTTTCTCCAACCTTTTATATGTTTTGTGAACCAACTTATACGACCTCTCACAAAAATCAAATATTGGTTCGCTCACAACTCACTTGTTTTATATGAGCATACTCTTGGTGATCCTAAACTTCACTAAACTATACTTTTGTTGTCGAGGAAATACTCACATTCCCCATCACTATCGGATTCGTACACACCATCGGGTTCTTATACACCATCCATGCTCATAATTTACAATATTTGAACTTTTTAAGTATTAAAGTAGAGATGATTAAAAAATGTATGAAAAATGATTAAATGAGGTATGATATATATAAATGTTGAATTAAAAAAAGATATAATTTCATATTTACTCAACTTAAAAATAAAAATACTAAATTTTTCCAAAACATTTTTGTGTCTAAGTACAATGCTTTTAAAGCTTGTACGAGAAAATATAAAATTAAAATGTTTAAGTTGGTTTTATATAAATTACCCTTAAACAAAATCAAACTTTTAACCCTAACAGCCCAACGGCTAGTTTTTTGTGCATAAATACAATGCTTTTGAAGTTTATGTAAAAAAAATATCAAATTATAATATTTAAATTGGTTATATATATAAAATTACACCTAAACAAAATCAAAATTTTAACCGTAACAGGCTATCGGTTAATTTCTTTTTCCACTTTCCTCCTTTTAGCTCTGTTGGAATATGTCAATTATATAAAAGTATATGTCCGAAAATTATACGAGCCTAAGGGGACGCACACGTTATATGTAAACAATGTTTAAATAGTGTGTTAAGCAAACGATCGTTAAATGTTAGCAAATATTAAATATTAGTCATTAAAAGAGTTAAGGGACTAAATATACAAAACCGAAGTTTAAAAGGGTGCGGTTTGTCCTCCTTTTTTCCTAGTCGGCTAAGAAAACCAGTCCTAATAGGATTAGGAAAGTCAAGTGGCTATATATACATGTTTGGGGGATTTATTCACATAACGACTTAAAAA
>BQNB010149709.1:0-16134 GCA_026074375.1 Tanacetum coccineum | reverse complement strand
TGATCTTGAGTAGGAGCATGAATAAATTGGCTCACTTGATTTACCTAATATGATAAATCTGGGCGAGTGATTGTTAGGTATTGAAGTGTTCCCACTAGCGAACGATATAAAGTTGGATCCGTAAAAGTGACACCCTGAGTAGTAAAATGTTCGGCGGTAGAAAGAGGAGAGCTGACACGTTTGGCATCTAGTAATTTAGCTTGTACAAAGATCTCATGCACATATTTAGATTGACTTATGAAAAGACCAGTTGGTGTATATGACACCTCTAGTCCCAAGAAATAGCTAAGGTACCCAAGGTCTGTGATTGCAAATTCCTTTTTAAGACGAGAAATGAAATTATGGATGGTGCCATTTTGATTCCCTGTAAGTATAAGGTCATTGACGTAGACTAAAAGATAGAGAACACATGAATCTCGTTTAGAAATGAAAAGGGAAGTATATGCTCGACTACACAAAAAACCAAGGCCAACAAGAAAAGTACTTAGCCGATGACCATGCCCTGGAGCCTGCTTAAGACCATACAACGACTTTTTTAGACGACACACGTGATTTGGTAACCGTGGGTCAAGAAAGCCAGGTGGTTGTTCCATAAACACCGTATCAGTATGATTGCCATTTACGAAGGCATTTTTTACGTCGAGTTGGTGAAGAGGCCATTTATAAAGCACGGCATGGGATATAACAATGCGTACTGTTGAGGATTTTACTACCGGACTAAACGCAACTGAATAGTCCAAACTATTAACTTGAGTAAAACCTTGAGCCACTAGACGTGCTTTAAATTTATCAACCGGTCCAATTACATTGGAGTTAGTTGGACGAGGAACAAGTTCCCCAACTTCCCATGTATCATTTTTACGTAAAGCGTCCGTTTCATCATGCATAACAGAAAGCCACTTTGGATCTGTAACGGCTGATTTAAACCCTTTCGGTAATTTAGCAGCAGATAGTGCACGATGAAGACATGGTAATGATGATTAAGAAAGATTAGCAACATTGACTATGATATCCTTTATGTTTTAACGATGACAAATAAACGTTCGCAAAACGTAAAATCACAAACAATAGCCTAAATCCGTAAAACTGGATTTCCGGCCCTGTCCCGTGAGCGCCACAAGCGAACTCTATTTTTACGGATTTACTTTTGTCGGCTTTCCTCTTATCCGACACATGTGGAAACTTCAATAAAGGTATGTACATGATATTTGAGCATTTGGGAACACTCCAAATGAGGTTTAGACTTAGAGAGGAGCAAAAACGAATCCTCCCGTTTTTCAACAAAACGCCAACTCAAATCTTTTATCAAACGCCTCTAGCCAAGGCCGAAACTTCTTTCTAAACCTAGTATGATCATGTTTTCAACATACCAACAAGCAAAAGTACTCATTTTGACCTTAATCCGGATTTACGTTTTTCTTAATCACGTAACGAGTTTTTCCCCCTTATTGGTCAAACTAAGTCAAATGTCACTTTGCATAAACGCATCATTTTCTATTATGGGATATGTTTTACTAAAGATGCAAAGCACTTAGCTTGTCTGCATCAAGATGATCAGTGATTAAATCCATTGTTTATTATCATGGAATAAATTCTAAATGACTAAATGAGTTTGTGGTATTTGGAGGTTAATCATACTTTGACTTTTCTCACTTTCTTACCTATAAATGTTTTTACAAACTCATATATATTCTTCACATGTACAAGTCTACACTTCCTCTACACAATCCTACAACCCATTCTTCCCAATCATTTGATCGTCATTCTTACCCAACAAATGATTTCATCTCTTCCACACACACTCTAAACATCTTCTTTCTAACCAATCTCATAATTACATATGCCCACACTATTCTCTCTTATTGACAATGTGATTATAAACTCAAATTAATCATTTCATCCTAATCTTCACCTTCATCTTCATCTTCAAACCTTCACTCACATAAGCCTTCACTAAATAATCCTCAAATCTCATCCTCAATATGCGAACTCACATTTTGTTACACAATATACTATCTTTGTACTTGTTGTACTTCATGTTTCCTATATGCCAAACAATATATCATCCACATCTTATCAAATCATTATCCACCACTCATTCACTATTCACTTTCTTCTTTACAATATTTGAATTTCACACATACACTTTTTCATCCTTACCCTTAACCAAGCCACTTCAATCAATCCAAGTTCCCACACTCTTTTCTTCACCCTTAGATTGATTTCAAACAAACGCAACAAAAACACTTTCTATTCTATCTTAGATCAAGCCACCTCATCAATACAATATACTTTATTCTCTTCTCAACCCTTGGATTGAACTATCATCTCAAACAAACAAACTTCCTCTCACAAACATACACTTCTCACTCATACAACTCTCTTTCAACCATTGGTCTTGCCACTTCACCAATCCAACTTACCACTCTTCTTCACATCCTCACCATCTATTTCAAAACAAAATCAATAGAATCCCTTCTATCATATTATGCCAACTCATTCACAATTCATTCTCTCTTATCCAACATGTGGCTAGTTCAATTTGAAATTCAAATTTCAAATTCTCCCCCCTTCTTTCAAAGCAAAGAATATTCCAAGGATATTCTCTTATACCATTAACTAGCTTTTCAAACCTTCAGTTGGATCCCAACTAAGCTAGTTACACTTTGAGGAATACCTAAAATACCCCTTTTCGATAATTCTTTTCTTTCTTTACAATATCGGATAAGCAAAACTCTTTTAATACTTCACAAACATTTTATCAAATAGATTTTTGAGTTAGTTGACCTTGAGTGTAAGAATGATTGAAAGGTCACAACGTGAAGTACAATTCGGGAATCTGGCGCGCTGGCTACGCGTTGGGCAACGGGCCAGACGGGAATTGTCTCCCTACAATTTGGGATCCTTGGCTTATAAATACCCACCATTTGCCTTTGTATTGCTCACCTCTTGCAAGCATTCTTTCCCCTATTTTCTCTCCTCTAATCCTCCAAGTCTAACACCTTTTGTGTTCTTGATATTCTCTTCTATTATCTATTGAAGAACACACATCTCCGCAAGAGAGCCACACAAGTACCTAATCCATACTTGTGTGTTTTGTCGAGGGTCTTCTTTCTCATACATTTTCTTTAGAAACGAATCTCTAGGTTAGGTTAGGACTTGGTTCATCTATCTTATTTCAATTTATCGAGTTGTAAAGGAAGTCTTGTATCCGTGAGATCAAGCCTAGATCATTAAGAATCTAGATGGGGTTTAGAAAGCTTCCAAGGGGAAGGCTTTAGTAGTCCTAGTTGATCTAAGTGATCCTAGAAGTTAAGGCGAATCACGGGTTCTTAGGTGTGGATTCCGAGGGCGGGATACCGTAGATAGTAACTCTTCTTTATGAGCGTCGAGCTTTGTTGAAAGTCGGTGGAGTTAATTGTAATACGGTTTATAATCCACCATAAGGATTATACTTTGAGTAGTATAGGTGTCGTGGATTCGCAACTAGGCGTACGGAAGGACTAAACCATCGTTCCCGAACCAATATATATCGTGGTGTCTCTTCTTCTCTCTTCTTCTCTCTATCTACTTATTGTTCTCATTGTAAAGTAAATTAATACACCACCCGGCTCTTTCGAGACTTGAAGTTTTATAAACTTCGAAGAAGTTAAGAAAACCATATTCACCCCCCCCTCCCTCCTCTACGGTTCTATAAACATGTTTATGTTTAAAAATACCAGATTTGGAATGAGTTACCATCGGATGGCCAGAAGATGAGGCGGAAGAAAGCGGGTCTGGGGTTGTATGCGACGATGAAAGAGGCATAATAGATGTTGGTGGGGCTATTTATGACGTTGTTGGATGAGATGAACCATGAGCTGTAGTAGTTAAATCATGCAAATGTAATGAATCAGAGCATAGTAAAGACATTTCAATCAGATGGCGGCACAAAATTTGTTAATCATCGTGTTCAGTCGTTGTTCTAGGAAAATGGCACTCATCATCGCCTATCTTGTCCGCACATGATAACATCAAATAGTTCATACTTTTTAATATCATTTCTCTTGTAAAAATGCTCATAATTATTATATTTCTATGAAAATATATACTTAATTGGTTCGTGTTTCGTTTTTAGGATAATATGAGCATTAGATTAGAAAGACGCGAAAAAATGGAAGGGTGCGTGAAGAAATATGCATAAGTAGCTGCTCCAGACGATAGTTACGGCGCAGTTGGTTCGTTGGAACTACGCTGTAACCCTTATTCTACCCGACCCAAGATTCCTAGTCAAGTTAATAGTTACGGCGTAGTTAACCCGTTGGGGTTACGCCGTAACAAAGGGTGAAAATCAATTCGAGAGTTACTACGACGTAACTCATACCTTTAGGTTATTCGTGTACTATGGGAGTTAGCATAACTCCTCACTTAGGGTTACGCCATAACTGGATCGAGCCTATAAATACAAGCCCTAAATCTGCTTATTTGGGGACTCTCTTCACATAAGACTCACAAGGGACGACTAGAGCTCCATCATAAGGGGTTTTCCACTTTACTCATTATTTGTATAATTCATTCATCAATTATTTGTAAGAACATCAACATCAATGTTTAATCAACCGAAGATTACTTTCATTATGTTTTCTGCAATTTACAATATGAGTGGCTAATCATTTTTTAGAACGGCTTGTTAGTTGTTAGTGGTCTGGCTCGGCAAGGACATCCAATTGGGCAGTATGCCATCCCCAGAACCCTCTTATTTTTTCCTCCTCGCCTGAAGTTGTTAGTTGTTAGTTGTTAGTGTACCTATTAGCTAGTGATTAGTTGTGAATGGTTGAAAGGTAGTATAATAGGTTACAAGAGATAAGATGTCATCTACTACTTTTGTTATTCCCCTCTTTGGAGGTTTGTATATGAAGGTGTTATTAGTAGTGCTATAAATAAACCAATTTTAAGTGAATATTTAGAAACTAGGGGTAAAATGTTCATTTATGTGTTTTATTATTAACTGAACGAAAATAAACAAGATTTTATGTTCGCTTATTTAAATGAACAAATACAAACAAAAGTCTCGTTCTTGCATATTCGTGAACGTCTAATTATACGTTTGTTGATGTTTGTTTATGTCCATTTATGTGTTTATAGTTGTATATCATTTATTTTTGTTATATACTTTAAAAATCGACATACTTAAACAAATGAACAAATTAAACACAATATTTTGTATATTTTTTGTTTGTCTTAATACGTTCATTTATGTTTGTTCACTTACCTTCGTTTCATCTCTTCCAAAGGGAAGGATTTTAGAGTTTCATAGGTTAAGTCGAATCACGGGTTCTTAGGGGTGGATTCCGAGGGCGGAATACCGAGTTATAAGCTCTTTCTGTGTGAGCGTTACAGCTTTGTGAAATCAGTGAGTTAAATTGGAATACATTTGATAGTCCTCCATAAGGATTATACTAGCGAATAGTATCGCCGGTTATATTTGCAACTAACATACAGAAAGACTAAACCCCCTTTCCCGAACCAGTATATATCATGGTGTCTCTTCTTCTCTCTTCTTCTCCCTATCTACTTATTTTTCTCATTGCAAAGTATATTAGTACACCACTCGGCTCTTTCGAGACTTGAAGTTTTATAAACTTCAAAGAAGTCAAGAAAACTGTATTCACCACCTCCTCTACGGTTCTATAATTGGTATCAGAGCAGCTTACTTAAGTTTTCAAGCGTTAAAACCTTCTCGAGAATTCGTTTTAAGTTGAAAACTTCTTTTTCAAAAATTCGAAATCCTAACTCTTATTTTTGAAAAAGTTGAGTAAAGATTTATGGCTCAAGAGAACTATGTTGAGGGGTATTCTATGCAAAGACCACCTTTGCTAGAACCTAACGGGTTTTGCTTATGCAAAGCCCACTTTGAGACTTATGTTAAGTCCAAAGATATTAACTTGTGTCAAGTCATTCAAAACGATGATTTATACTATGAAGTTGAAGACTTAGAGACAAAGCTAATGAAAGAAATGTAACATTTCATATTTTCATGTCATTTTACGACGTCAATTATTTCATTATATATTTTTTTTTTCATCTCATACGCGTTTACTTTTAATTTTAATAGTTAAGTTAAATCGCGTAAGTTATAAATCAACAATTAGCGTAAACGGACACCAAAAGAATTAAAGTTTACGTCAAGTAATCATTATATTATTTTTACAAAAGTAATAATTAACTTTTTATATTTTATTTTTATTGTTGCGTAAAAGTGATACGTTTCGCAATAAAATACTTTAGGCATATTATCCCCGGAACCACCAAAACTTTTCTACGCTTCAACAAATACCCACTTTTATACTCAATATATAAAAGTTACAAAATATATCATATATATCTTATGTATGCCGAAATTTTAGCCATATATACAAGTGATATAAGAAAACTCTTCCATTTGGTCAAATGAACAACATAACTCATTAAAACCACACCATACCTTGTCTCTTTGACCTAAAGACCAAGACCATGACTAAGACCCATCCCTAAGACCTTACCATGTCCCTTTGAATGTTTTCTTGACTCTTGACCTTTGAAAGTGTTATATACATACAAGTAACTAGGTAGTAATACATAGAAGCAAAACACTTAACCAAAAATTGAAAAATCTCTTCCTTTGGCACTCATATAGCTCACGGCTCAAATCCATGTCCCAACCAAATCCATAGCAATTTTTCTACAACCTATACACATCTATACACATCCTTCCTAAGATATACTAAGGTATTTACAAGCCTTGGTTAACCATTTGCAAGTATTTATCAAAGAAAGGAAGCTAGGGTTTTCATTGTGCAAGCTTTGGATTTCTATCTAAACAAGGGTTTAGATTACTTTGTTCATCATCATCATACATTATAAGGTCTACTAGAACCCTTTATGTTCTTATAGTTTTCATTTTTATGCATATGTTGTTTCTATTTTAGTTAAATCACCATTTAGGATTTTAACATGAAAATGGAGTTATCAAAGTCACACCAAGTTTCTGTCCAAAATTCGTGTAAATAACATATTATTTTATATTTTTATAAAATTCTACACATCATGACGATTCCAAAAAGTAAGAAACTCGAAACAAAAACGGATTTATAACGAAGAAGATACATAGTTTACGAGTTATACGTTAATTAAACTTTTATAAAACTAATTTTATAAAATTTACTGTTCACAACAGATACATTTTTGGAAAATAATTATAAAACCTTTAATTACGAAGACGACTCGAAAGAATCACTAAAAACGGAGTTAAAACGAGTAAGATACGACGTTTCAAAGTTTTCAAACATTATATATATAAGCTGAAAAACTGTGCACGCTTCAGCAGCTGCTGAAGCTCATTTTCGAGGGCCTTGGGGGGGTGGGGGGTGGGGGGGGGGGGGGTTTTCCGATGTGATGTCGAAATGTAAGTACTACAAATTTTTATCGGATAAAACGAACATTTTAGCATAAACCTGCCAATTGTCAAATGTTTACGGATGTATATTTTTGTAAACTAAACACAATTTTCTTAAGAGTGAATATGTTGGTTCGTGTTTTTTTTTATAAATTTTTGCGAAACATTTTGGAATCACTTAAATAATATTTATACTTGTTTTAAACTTTATAAATGTTATTTTACAAAGGCGATTGAACTATTTAACGATTATACGAGCTTTAATACATGGCATTTATTTATCAAATGGGATTTAATCATTATTTCACAAACACAATTAGATGGTGATTGAACTATATAGACATATATGTGGTATTAATCAAAGTACTATATTACTAGGGAGTTTCATAATGAGGCCTCTTCGGGGTGGCGTATCGACGAGTTGTTGGATTACGAACAAAAGTGTCCTAGCTCCTCATACTTCACTACACGAGCCTCTTAAGTTATAATAGCCCGAACGATAGTATGATGAGGCTATACAGCCTATAAATAATCAAAGTTGGTTTAGTAGCTTATAAGACGCTTAATATTGGTTAGTTGCCTTCGGATTCCTTCGTGACGCATTTTTCTATTGTGAATACTTGTTGATTTCCATTCACTCGAGGTGAGTTCATAGTCTCGCATTTAAAATCTTTTCAATGTTTTATAAACAAACTGCCTCGAGGGGAATTACATGCAACGTCTTACAATCTTGTATATTATTTACTACAGTACGAATTACCTTCAATACTTTTGTGAGTTCATATGTCCCCCTTTTTAACCACTTAATTGTTTTACAAACTCTACGGGGTGAATTACATTGCTTGTTTTACTTTGGACACAAGTGTTTTCAAAATTGTATGCTATCCAGATTATTGCATGAATGCTATTGCCTAAGAGCCACAATTACTGGTGCAAATCCATTATAATTACGATTACTGGTGCAAATCCATTATAATTACGATTAATGGTGCAAATACGATTACTGGTCAAATCCATTCTAATTACGCTTATCTGGTGCAAATACGATTACTGGTGCAAATCCTTTATAGATTACTACGATAACGGTGCAAAACGTATTACTGTGCAAATCTGTTATAATTACGAACTCTGGGAATTCCCTTATAATTACGAATACAGCTTCGAGGTCATGAGCTTAGTTGCAATACTACAATGTTGGACATGATGAATGTGTTTTTATCTCTTGTCTAACTTACCTATTATGGACTTCAATACGTACTTAGTCCACATTACTTCGATCTTGTGGTCCACTTTAAATACTTCTTGATTTAGCCGAATCACCTACTTTGATTTTCGAAATAACAATTTAAATGCTGTAACGCAAACTTTTCTTTGAAATATTTCTTAAATTAATTTCAATACTGCTTTTTACTTACACCTATGAATTCACCAACATTATTGTTGACGTTTAGCAATGTATTTTCAGGTTACTATTTTGCTATTGGAGCATTGGAGGGCATTCGATTCGCGCGGATATATATTTTCTGAAGGCATAATAACTTGAGTACAAATTTGACAAACGTTTTGAACAATGTTTTCTAATACATTATAAATGAAACCTGTTTGCAACTCTGATCTTTTATTTAATAGAATATGACTATTTAAAACGTCATTTAATGAGGCTGTTTATTTTCGTGACTTGTGTTTTGTGCCCAAAGTAGGCACCCCAATGTTACTCACATTATCCGCTGCGTTTTAGCCATATTTTTGGGGTGTTACAAGAAACACCGTATGAACAATCTTGAAGTGATGACAAAAGAAGAAGCTTCGCAAGAACAATGAAGCCAAGGTGACTCTTTACAAAGCCCTAATGCGTAAAGAGTATGTGAGAGTCTTAATGTGTAAAACCGCCAAGGAGGTTTGGCATATACTTATCATCACTCGCCAAGGAAATTCACAAGTCAAGAATCGAAAGATTGATCTTCTCACTTAAGAATACGAGAAGTTCTCAATCTTCAATGAAGAAACTATTAATAGCGGCTTCACACGATTCAACGCTATTGTGACTAGTCTAAAATCTTCAGATCCAGACTACTCAAGCAAGAATTACGTAAGAAAGTTTCTCCGTGCTCTTCCATTAAAATGGAGAGCCAAAGTGACGGCCATTGAAGAAGCTAAATACTTGGCCACACTTCCTCTTGACGAGCTAATTAGAAACCTTAAGGTTTATGAAATGGTCATGGATAATGATGGTGTAGGATCTAAGACGACCAAAGAAAAGGCTAAGTCTTTAGCTCTTAAAGCTAAAGTCACTAGGGAGCAAACTATTGATGATAGCAATAGTCAAGGAGGAACTGACGAAGACATTATTGAAAAAGAAGCCGATGCATTCAATTTATTGGCTAGGAACTTCCGCAAGGGTAATCTGTTTGGACGCGGAAATCAATTTGGTAATCTATTTGGTAAAGGCCGCGGAAATAGCTTCGAGGACAAAGGTGGTGAAAGCTCAAAGAAATAGGGAGCTTGCTACAATTACAAAATAGAAGGACACTTTGCTAGTGAGTGTAGAAGCCAAAGGAGAACAATGGCTTTTAGGGGAGGAGCATTAGCGATAGTGAAACCGATGAACATAAAAAACAACATAACATGTCTCATGGCGATCGACTCTCAAGAGGTAGTATCCAAACCATCCAGCTATAGTATCGATTTAAACATTATTGATTTGCAATAGGAGAATGAAGAACTCCTAAAGTTTAAAAGGATTTTACTAAAACATTTGAAAAACTTTTTAAAGAAAAACGTGCTCTCGAAGATAAAAATTCAAAACTTTTAAGTAAAATCAATGATCTTGAAATTAAAGTAAAGAAAGTTTTTTATAAAGAGGTGGTTGAACCTTGTCAAAAGCGTGTCGAACTCACACAAGAAGTTGACTCTTTAATGAGTAATGTTTCCAAGCTTCAAGACGAAGCATTGAATTTTTTTAAATTCAAATCAAGTAGCATTGCTTTAGACGATATGCTAAGTCATCAAAAATTATCCCAAGATAAGGAAGGTCTTGGATTTTCAAGAAATGATAAAACCACTTCCACAAGTCCAAACAAACCAATAGTGTTTGTAAAACAAATTCAAAAAGAAATTGGGTAAACGAGCTTTGCTAAACCCGTTGTCCCTCAAACTCGCTTTGCAAACACTCAAGGTCATCAAGAACCCATTAGAAGAGTGGTAATAACACACCAAGGACATTACTCGGGCTCTCATAATGGACTTGGATACACACGACATAGAGTTGACCTTAGACCTCTTTTACCCACACCACATATGAGACCTTCAAACTTATATGCTTGAAAATCTTCTTTTCAAAATAACCATTCTTCAAGAAGAAGAAATTTTTACAACAACCAAAGGTCTTCATATCACCAACCTAAGACCTTCCAACAAAAATAAAACTCCTACCCAAATCAAAGGCTAAAAACACCTTGGAGTGTTAGACCAAACTTTCAAAACGTCCATGATTTTCAAAACAATCCTTGGTCCGCTTTCTCAAGGTACGACCTACATAAACTATGTGCTTTACTAGAAGACCCAAGAATGATTAACTTGGGCACCATATTTGCTAACCACGTCGGACCCAAGAAAAAATGGGTACCGCGACCTTGAATTCATGTTTGCTTATAGGTATGTCTTAAATGCGATCTACAACTGGATGATTGGATTGTGGATAGTGGTTGCACTAAGCACATGACCGGGAATAGAAGATTATTTACTTCATACAAAGCATATGATGGTGGACATGTTGTATTTGGGAGCAACCTAAAGGGCAAGGTCATCGGTAGAGGTAATATTACTTATGACTCTATTACAATTACCAATGTTGAGCATGTTAGTAGTCTAGCATTTAACTTGATTAGCATAGGTCAATTATGTGATGATGATTGTGTAGTTAGCTTTACTAAAGTAGATTATGATATTAATAAAAATGGAAAATTGCTAGCTAAATGACATAGGAGAAATGGTTTATATACGTGCAAATTGGGAGGTAACTCCAAACAACAAATTTGCCTTGCATCTATGGTAGATAACTCAACGCTTTGGCATAGGAGGTTTGGTCACTCCAATATAAGGTTAGTTCAAAACTTAACTTCCAACGAGCTAGTGAGGAACCTACCAAAGTTGAACTTTTGTTATGTCTTGTTTATCTTGAATCATACATAATCAACCATGAAAGCTTAGAGAGAATAGTAAAGGAATGCAAGTATTTAATTTTCAAATATTATAAAATAGAGGGAAAATGGAAAAGTTTATTACAAGGCTTACCCTTCTAATGTTTATTTATAGGAGAGGGAAGGAAGCTTCCCTTCTTATATTTTTCTAATGTTTCATTTCTAGTCCCTATACTTTGGTAATTATGCTATTTCTTTCTTTTAGCATAATAAAGCTTATTACAAGCTACTTTATTCTTAACAAAATAAAGACTAATAACTAAATATAATAAAACCATATAACGACAAAACTTTCATGAACCTATTTTTTTTTGGGGTGGGGGTGGGTGTTTTGTCCCGGCTGGAGGGGGGGGGGGGGGGGGGGGGGGGAGCTAACAATCTCCCCCGTGAGGTCGATTATTCTGGGGTGTTCCCTTCGTGGTCCAAGTGGTCTTCTATTCACATACATCTCCCGAAGTACATCTTTGTCTCAACATCTCATCAGCAATTTTCTTTAGCTCTGCCTCATTAATGGCCAGTGACACTTCTTCTATGATATCTTATGATACTTGCTTTGTTAGTACTTCATCATCATCTGAAGCATAAGACTCAGTCTAAAAATCATAATCATCTATTTGCTCTTGATTCCTTAAAGATGATTGACCTTGTTCTTTTTGACTTGTCCAGACGACTCTCCAGTCACATGTGCTTCATACTCAGATGTCTTCTGCCGCTTTGCACTATTCTCCCCCTCAGGATGAGCATCATCATGAGGATCATCCTGATCTCTTGGCCCTGTAACTCCTGAAAGAAACTCTTGTAGCGTTTGAAACGAGCAGGTTTGGCTTTGAATAATGATAGAAGTTGGTTTGTGGTAGATAACTTGGTGTTGGGTGAACTTTATGATGGTGTAGGTTTAGTATCATTTACCGTCAATTCCTGGAGTTTCTTAGTATCCGAAGATACGAGATCAGTATGAATCCTAGGAGATCTAATTGGTGTGGGGGAATGGTGTACTCCTAACGTCCTTTAGCAATCTTCCTTTTCCTCCCTTCGCTTTAATTCATACATCTCATCTTATTCTTTCCTTCTTCTTCCATTAACATTCACAGGTATTACAACATTAGTAATTTCCACCTCTTCATCATTAGTGATCTCCACCTCTGGACTTTCCTTATCACTCCTAGGCTCTAACCTAGTGCTGGGAATATTTTGATCATCATTCCTAGGGATTGAACTATCATTAATAACATTCTCTGGTCCTTCCACCATCTTTTCAATTTCCAAGGATTCCAAGTGCTCGTTAACCAGTTCCACGTTTTCTCTAGCTTCTTGCTCTTCTTGACTTTTGTGCTTAGCAAGACTTACTTGTAATGTGTCTTGTAAAATCATCTCATCTGCTTTATCAACAGTTGGCACTAGGAGCTGGTGGAGTAAGACGTGTGGATCTCCTTTGAGGAATATGAAAACGAATCACAGTTGATCATTTTGGAGCACATTACACTCTTACATCCAGTTAAGGTTAGGTGACCTAGCGGCGCTAGGTGTCCTATGCGTTCCTTGGGTAGACTCAGTCGGCTGTGACTGAGTCAGAGGAACATATATCCCAAACACCTCTACATACATCCGATAATGCTCCGTGTGCTTCATTTCTTCTGAGATCATCCAAGCTGGAATCTTCATTCCAACTTTGTCTTTATATCTTCCTGAATTAAAGATATTTTTCATTATATCATCATCTTTCAGATTGTGATACATGTCTGGAGAACACCTTAAAATCATAGGGAAATTAGTCATGTAATGACTAATGATGATCTTAGTAAATCTTGGATAAGGAATCAAAGATGTTGGATGATGAAGAGAATAATGAAGTCCTTCCCATAGTGACATGAATGTTATTGATAAAGCAATACATCATTTGCATTATCTACAACGGCGGTTGATCACATCCAGTTACGCGTGTTGTCAAGCATTTGGAAAATATCTTGCACAACGTTTGTCATGGCTGCAGAAGACCAGTTGTCTTAAAGCTTGATGATGTCTTTAGCTCCATTGTAAATCCCAATTCATTTTTTTAGAATGGAACCATGTCTAAAAATGGTGGTGGTGGCACGAAACTATCATGATTGTTGTCAGTTGCTTATGGTAGGTGAAAGATTGTTTTGAAGTCATCTAGGGTAAAAGAAAGCTCTTTCTTGTCAAGCATAAACGTGAGTCTGTACTTGGATCCGTCTTCCTTCAAAGTATGCCAAAATTGTGCCATATAAATCCATGGTACTGATGAAGAAGCTGCAATGCTGAATCATAATGGATGATTCTTGATGATATTCGTCAGAATTTTTGCTTTCAGGTGGACATTGCACTTTTCAAAATCAATCTTCTTGTTAGCATCCATAAGATCATATCTTTTGTTTGGAGGACACAGTTCATCTGGATGAACATCAGCTGCATGTTGTTGGTGTGCCATGATGATTACTGAATGAATGAAATGGAGATGTTAGGTAACAAACAATTCATTTGACATTTTTGCTATTTATCCACACATTTATTTTATATGTTGCGTGGCAAATTCTTTTCGTACGATATTTTTGATCAGTTTGTTTCTCTGTGCTCCAGTACTTAATTTTTTAGCACATGTCATACCGTTATTCGAATTTTTTCTTTTTGATTTTAATCATTTTTGTGTGTTTCTGCAATTCTTTTTCGAACACGACTTTTGAGTGCTTTTTCGCTATGGATTTAGCTCTCTCTGTCTGTTATGAACAAATTATCCTGCAAGAAATTCTTTGTGACATGATACTCTTTCAAGAAAGATGAAGATTTCTCTTTTGATTTTAATCAAGACTCTTTTATGAAAAATTAAAGAGAGATCATACATCTTCTTAAAACTGTTTTTATGAAAGAGTACCATTTTGACAATAACAGATTTTGAGAACTTTTTTAGAAATCTTTAGACAAAAACTTTTCATATAATGATAACATAGAATCAGTCAATCACAAATCCACAACTGAATGGTCACTAAGTCACTCACTCCTCATTCTGTTCATTGCAGAAAACGGCCGAAACCGGACATGACTTAGACCACTTAAACAATTGAGACTTGGATTTTCAGATTCAAGTTATAAAAACTTTTCCACTTTCATTTTTTGTCATGAATCCTAAACAATGTAGACAAACACATCTAAATCAATAACTGAATGGTCACTAAGTCACTCACTCCTCATTCTGTTCATTGCAGAAAACGGTCGAAACCGGACATGACTTAGACCACTTAAACAATTATGAATAGACATATTTGACCCATAGCTTAGAATTCATTAAAACTTGTTTCCTTATACACAATCATTAGATGTTTTGAAAAACACATGAGAAACTGATCATTTTGTTCCACAGACATTCGAGCATTAAGCATCAAAAGCATTCATTTAACCACAAAGCTCATTGTTACTGATTTTGACTAAATTACTGTTACTGAGTTTAGACTTTACTGAGTTTGACAATTTGACTATTAACAATTAAAAACCAAACTCGATTCATTAAAGTTGTATTAAACAATAAAGTAAACTCGGTAAACGTCACACTCGGTAAACATCAATCAATCAAAGCAAACTCGATAAGTACAAACTTGACAATCATTAATCTTTTTCGAGTTTTAAGTTTTAACATCGAATTTATATCTCCGGATTTATCCTCAGTTATGATTTTTTACCACAATTTCAGTAAGACATAAACTCGGAAAACTTTGAATGTTTCCGAGTTTGAAATTGATAAGTGAAAACACAAAAGATCTGACTAAAAAACATTATAACTTACGTTTGAGAGAAAGAGTAAGTAATAATCGATGTTATAAGCCTCAACCAAATCGTTTTTGAATTTTCCTCTCAAACTCGATAAAATACTCGGTGAAAGAAAAGTTAAAATGAAAATCATTTCTTCCTTTTATAGCAACCGAAAAAGATTCAAAAATTATACTTCCAGTCCCTGTAGTTTTACATTCTGAATTTTGATTTTTATTTTTTCAAAAATTCCCCCTCGAGTAATGAAGTCATTTCAAAATTTGTTCACCATTATCAAAAACTCCCCCTTGGAATGAACTCATGTTAATCACATAGTCCAAAATTGAAAAATTCAAAGTAAAATTTTGTTCAAATCAAAACTCACCCTTAAAAATATAACATTTTCTCATTCAATTTTTATAAGAGATTACTGTTTTTATTTGATTTCCGAAATGATGTATATGAATGAAGATTTTCCAATTACTCCCCCGCTTATTATGATTTCGTATTTTCAATCGAATTTTTTTTATAAAAAACTTGGAATCATGAATCTAATTATGTGATCTTTAAATACTTTTCTTTTCTTTTTCTTCTTTTTTTAATATGAAAAATCTTTTTGAATTTTTGTATTTTTGTATTTTTTTTCTTTTGTTTTTGAAAAATGTATTTACATGTTTTTTTATGTATGATCTTTTCAAGAAGATGACTTTGTCAGGCTTTCCAACTGTGTTGGAATCATACATCTCATACCAATGCGATGAACTA
>BQNB010149708.1:0-16134 GCA_026074375.1 Tanacetum coccineum | reverse complement strand
TGAGAGATTTAACCTCGCTTCAAGTGTTCGACACCCTACTTACCACGAATCTACCACCGACCGGGTATACTGCCCGTTATAATGTTGTTTTTTGTTAAGTCGGCAAAATATAAATTTAAAACTTGAATCACAAAAATATACACCACACAACGACACATCATATTACCACCCTCCCTGCTACCTCTTCTACCACCTCTGCTACCCATTCCACCACCCCTTCTACCTCTTTCACCACCCCTACTGCTTGTTCTACCACCTCTGCCACCACTACCACTGGCTTCACCTATGCCACCCAATCCACTATCACTGGCTTCACCTATGCCACCCATTCCACTATCACTGGCTTCATTTCCAACACCTCTCCTTCTACCACAACCCCTAGATGCACATTGACCCATTACATTTTGTTTCTTTCTTCTTGGTTGTTTTTTCTCAATAGTAGGTTTAGGTTGTGGGTCTTTCTTACATGATGTCTTATTATGACCTTTTTGCCAACAATTCTGGCAAGTCATAGTCCTACTCACCCTACTAACATGGGTTCCACTAGTTTCATCAGGGGCTTTGATTATATCTTTTTGTTACGGGTGTAAATGAGACGAGGCAACTCGCGAGTTACTCGAGATCGACTCGTAAACTACTCAAAATTAACTCGTCTAAACGAGTCGAGCTCGAGTTCGAGCTACTCAAGTTTATTTTCGAGTCGAGTTCGAGCTCCAAAATGCTCGGCTCGTGAAGCTCGCGAGCCTTATCGACCTTCAATTAAATTACACTTTTACCTTTTTATATACATAAATCGAGTCGAGCCGAGCTTGCTATGCCGAGTATTTATCGAGTTCGAGCATGAAATGTGGAAATAATCGAGCTCGAGTCGAGTTTCGAGCTTAAGTTTTATATGAAGAGCCGAGCTCGAGCTCGTAATATAAAGCTCGACCGAGCTCGAGTCGAGTTTCGAGCTCGAGTCGAGTTTCGAGCTCGAGTTTTAGTATTCGAGTCCAGCTCGAGCTTGGCAGTACTCGGCTCGACTTGGCTCGTTTACACCCCTACTTTTTGTGGTCTACCAAGCATCTTTCTTAGAAGTGGTGGTTTTGGTGGAACATCATTAGTCCTTTTCCACATATTTGACCCAAATACAGGTTTAATGGAAAATTGATATGCATTAAACCAAGATTCTTGACTATACCAAAAGCTAACACCTAAATCTAGGTCAGTTCCAACATGCATGTAAGCTGCCACAACATGTACACAAGGAACACCACTTAATTCCCAAAGTCTACATTGACATACCTTGTTTTGCAGATTCACACCATAACTCTGATCACCTTTTCTAACTTCCAACTCAGTAAATAATCAAACTTTTTAAAAGTATGAAACAGTTAATGTATTTACCTTTGTTTCTCCTTGAGGATCTCTAATCTCTTCCTTATACTTGGTGTTATTCTATCTTCTAAGCTAAAAGCAATCTTATTCATTGCAACCAATCTTTGCATGATGTACAACCTTATCTCCTCCAACATGGTGATAATTAGTTTATGTCTTAGACCCAAGATGGCTCTACTAAAACTTTCAGAGATTCCATTTTCAAATGCTGCATATCTCCTGTCCATCTCAAAGAAAGCCCTTGACCATGAGTTAGGATTTATTTGAATCAGATAATCATATGCAGTTTCATCTATCTGTTTTATCTGATCCATGATTTTCAGAAACTGTTGTTCTAGTGTACAAGAGGCTGCAACCCAAAAAAGTCTCTGATATTGTAGTCCACTGTATTTTTTTATAAAATTGGCATATATCTGCCTTGTACATTTTCTGTGCTATGCCTCTGGTAGCCAATCATTCACAACATCAATTAATCCCTAATTGACAGACAAATATTCATTAGACCAGATGCTAAGTCTATAAAGCTTATTCAAAAGGAATACAAATTTAAATTTTTTACCTTATGTGAATCTGATATGATTGTAATTCCAGTTCTATCTTTCAAACACAGATCATCATGCAATAGATGCAAGAACCAACCCCAATTCTCTGCATTCTCAACCCTTACTACAACCCATGCAATAGGATACATTTGGTTGTTTGCATCCCTACCCATGGCTGTCAGTAGTTTCCCCTACATGTATGATTTAAAAAACACCCATCCAAACCTATTACCTTCCTGCACCCTGCTAACCAACCATCCTTCACTCCTTTGAAATAGATGTACATCCGTTTGAAACACCTATTAACAGATTCATCTACATCAAATCTACATGTAGACCCAGGGTTTGAGTCTAGTAGTGCTTGCCTATACTCATAAAGTTTCCCATAATGCTCTATAAGCCTACCCTCATGATCAAATAACGCCAACTGTTTTGCTCTCATACACTGTCATAAACTTACATTTATCATAAATTTTTGTCTGATGTCATCTCTTATTTTCCTTAAAGGGATGAATGGAACCTTATCTATTTCCTTAAAAAACTGCAGAGCAATCCACTTATAAATAGCAAGAGATCCTAAGTTGTAATTCCTACAACATTTGTGTTCTGAAATAAGAGACTTTATCTTAAATGAATGCTCATTAGACATCCATGAAGCATACATCCTAAAAGGACAAGCTACTTTTTTAGAGTCTAGTATTTTCTTCTTTGTCCATTTAGGTGATTGACTAGAACCCTCCTCACATTCTGAAACAACTTTCTTCTTAACAACTTGCTTCTTAACAGCTTTCTTCTTAAGAGCTTTCTTCTTAACAGATTTCTGCACACCAGTCCTAACCTTATTTGGCATCACCATATCTTTATTACCTTTCTTACCTGCACATCTTCCCTCTTCTACATTTCTACCACAATAAACCAACACCTCTCTTCAGTCATTTTTCATGTACCATAACTGAAAACCATGTGATACACCATAGTTTGCTAATGCCAACTTTAACTGGTGTGAGGTCTCATACCTCATGCCTAGTGTTGGTTCCATCTTATCCCAAGGGATGTCATGGTCAAATGCTGGATAAAGTACCCCTTTTTTAATCTTATAGACAAATCTATTTGATGGTCATCAGGATTTACTAGTGGTGTTTCAGTTTCAATATGTTGAGCACTACCTCTAAACATAATCCTAGTACTGCAGAGCTTATTTAGGAATGAGTCTTCTGTACTAATGTTCTTAATCACAACACTTTCATCACCCTCAGTCTAAAAGTCCACATTCTCTATTTCTTCACACTCATCACTAGAATAATAGTCATCATCACTAGATTCTATACTATTGTTGTTTTGTTCCTCATTTCTTTCTAACTCAGGCAATTCCATTATATCATAACTAAAGTGTTCAACAAACATATCTATCTGATTCCTATTATCATAACCAACCTTCAACATATCAACAATATCTTGTTGACTTAAGTTCTCTAATACCTAAACTTAACTTTGCACCATAATAATAAACCTTTTCAAAGCTACCATATGAAACTAACCTTTTAACTATTTCCAATAGATGCTCATATGACATTTCATTGAAATTGGTATCATTCACCTCTTTCATCTGACCCTGAGCGTATAGTAAATGACATGAAGTGAAAATACCATCCGAGTTGAAATAAACAGTGAATATATCCTTCTTTGCTTTCTTCTTCTTTAGTTTACCTGCAATTACAGCTTTAAAACAAAATTAAGATTTTCTAAAAAAAAATTAGGTTTTTTATAAACAAAATTAAAGCCCTAACAGTTAGTAATATAAGATCTTACCTTTAGCCATAACAATTAATTAACAATAAAAATTATTGAATCCGGTGAATTTGTAATTAGGATGTGAAAGGAAAACGATTTAGGGGTGGATTTGTTTAAGTGTTGTGCGTTTATTTAGTTAAACACTTATATTATCTATTGACTTTTATTGGTGGAATGCTGATATGGAATTGACCATGATTATTTAATAAACAAAATTTTTTATCATCGTGGAATAAAAATGCCACGGTGTCGATAACAAATTATGATATGGATGATATTGAAACAATATTTGAATGTACGTTAGTGTAAGTAGGACGAAAAATAATACGTATATCAAGTCAGGACGAATTTAAAAGTAAGTGAGTTACTTTTGCTTGTTTTAAGTTTTGTTACTTAAATTGGTTGAAGCGGGCCAAAATAGAAAAACACAAGAAGAATAAAGTGGTTAAAGTGAGGCAAAGTTGAAAAACACATAAAACAATGGCTGCTGTTCCTGTATCATTGTCATTGTTATCCACGACAATATGCACGGCCACACTCACCCACCGGAGCGTCAAACACACGCGCTCTTTCCACCTTCCTCACTACAAACCATTTGGCTGGTTATCGACAACCGTGGTCGCTGCTGCAGTACCTTTTGATTTGTCACCACCTCCTATTGACCATGACCTCTATGTAAGCACATCCCATACCATGTTTTTTTTATAAAAAAATAGGAAGATTGCATAAAAAAAGTATTAGCGAGTGTAAACCCATAAAGATAAAAGTATATGTCATATGTCTTTGTTTATTTCAAGGTTTTAGGAATATGTTCATTTTGAGCTACTACTTTATAAAATCAAAATGTAGAATCACTTTTCATTACCACATGTTTATTGTTTTATAAAATGAAATTGTATTATAAGACGCCACAAATCAATGACAAATTGTTAGAGTGTTGTTTGATGTTATTTCTGCAAATGAGACCATAACCACCAACCCAAACGCGGTTACTTAACAAACAAGGTGGAAAAGTCATGCTTGGCGGGAAAAATCGTTAATGGCAGTTAGTGTAGAATCTTTTAGGTTTCGGGGTGCTTCCCCTTGACCCCGCTATTTGTCATGGCGGTATCAAGCTAGCTATAATGATTGTGCACTTCGCACCTCCCTACTCGTATCGAGCTAATCTTGAATAAGCCCTTCGATCTCAAGTAAATTACAATCACCTTGACACACTATATTTACCAATAAGTTCGATTTTTGATAGCAAGTGCAAGTTACATTTTGTATGAAGTAAATGAACATCGTGGCCTGGTGGCGTAGCTGTAAGGGTTTAGGAGTCCTAGTATGAGGTCCCAAATCCCGCAAGTTGCCCACTTCTTCGGGCCACTCACCCTAACCGCATAGTATTCTAACAGATTGATTTTTGTTAAACACTAGAAAAAGTAAAATATATATTGTAAATGACAATGCATGATATAAATTTCTGCTTGGTATGCTCATTCAACTTTGAGCACATAGACATTAATTTCTTCCGTCCTTGTAGGACGACATGGCTATTGCGGGGGCAAAGGTGTCAGAAGATTGGGTTATCGAAACATTCAATAATGATGAGGAGGCGTTAGATGCGGTTGACAATGGCACCGTGGTGGGTACTAAAAGGTGCTTTATGCTTTTCATTTTTAATCTTTACGTATATCGGCAAGCTCCAGCTTCTTATAGATGAAACAATCAATGTGATTTATAATTTGGTTTTCATGCTATTTGTCATTCATTATAAATATAAATTAATCAAAGAATTGTTGCATTGTTCAATATGAATTCTCAGAATGTTCTTAACTTTGCAATGATTTAACTCGTAAGCTTTGTCACTACTGCAGTTCTATTCGAAAATTCTCAATTGCTTATCAGTTCCTCAATGCTATTTCTTTCTAAAGTTCGAAATGATTACGTAAGTATGTTAATTTGATTGTCATCACTATTGTTTTTAATAACTCTACTTTTGTTTGCTGCAGGTTGTTGATCTTTCCCATTATGGTAGAATAAGAGGTAAACATTTTGACTCTAAAGTTATTAGTTATAACTGTATATAATGTGTGGACCACATACTGCCATGTAACGATGCCTATAGGATGGGTTCGGGAACATTTGATGCAGAAATTGATATTATGCAGTCACATAGACGCTTGTTTTCGTTAGAGAGATACGCTAGATCTAGAAAAATCCAATACAAAATGCAAATAAAGGAAATAAGAAACTAGGAAACTTTTGATGGCAGAAGAACGTGGTTGAGGAAGAATTATTCACTATTTCTATAAAATATCAGAAATATTCCTGAAAGCATTTCAGACAAGTAATTTACATTAATGTTCTGCATCAAAAAAATAAACATGAATAATGGCCAAGAAGATCCATTGCCTAACTGGATCAAAAGGGTTATAATTAGTTGATGGTATTCATCATTTGTCCTTGTTTTACTAGTACAACTGTACTAGTATGCGTTTGTTATAATGCCCCTTCCGTTATCACTATAATTTGTATCTCTTTCTAATTTTCTGGTAATGTGAAGTCAGTGGAGATGATCGTATTCAATTTCTTCACAACCAAAGTACTGCCAACTTTGAAGCACTTTCTGAAGGAAGGGTAAGTATTTGAGGTGTTGGTCTTAACGGGTTTTTGATAGAGTCCTTTGTTTCCGTCTATTTTTGGTGTAAAAGTCCTTTTTATAAGAACTGAATCTTGTAGGGATGTGATACGGTCTTTGTAACTCCAACTGCTCGAACAATTGATATTGCACAAGCATGGATCATGGTAATTATGTTTCTGATTATATTTTATGAGTGGTCATAAAATTTGAGGTCTTACAATTGTATGTGATTTGCAGAAAACAGCAGTTACACTTGTTGTGTCACCATCAACAAGTAAAAGTATCAGTGAAATGCTTAATAAGTATGTTCTTACCCTCTTAAATTTCTTTGTTGGGCTTTCACCACGTACTTTTTGTTACCTTTTGTCAAATAAACATATCTATTAATGCAGATCATACCCGGCACATGTTTTTTTGTAATATATCAAATCCTACTACTGTTAAAGATACTTGTTAGCTTTTGATACCTCAAAAGGAGAATAAAGAATAGTGTAATCTTTGTAACTGGGTATAGTTTACGGCTTTAGTCTGTATATGTAGTTCTGGAACATCAATTGTTTTTTCTTTAAAATTAGGTACATATTTTTTGCTGATAAGGTGGAAATTCAAGACATCAGTGACAAGACATGCTTGTTTGCACTTGTGGGACCTAAAAGCAATCAAGTATGGCTTCATTGAACTACCGCTAAAAGCTTCATATTTATATAAAAACATTTTTTTTCTTCTCTAGGTGCAATGTTATAAATAATGCAATCTTTGGCATCGTAATAGGTAATGGCGGATTTAAATCTTGGTGACCTTATTGGACAACCTTATGGCTCACATAAGCATTATGGCGTAAGTCAATTGCCCTTGTTGTTTCTTGAACTTTCTCGTTTCCTGTCTTGTCATAAAAAAATGGTATTTACTGTTTATGTTATCCTATGACAAAGAGGGGCTCAACATGTCACAACTTCTTTTTGCCTTTCAGTATATGGACTTCATCAAGAAAGTTCTATAAGGACCCTTCTCGCTAGATGATATTAGATATATCGTATGTTGTACCTTATAGCATAAATATAGGCTGTTATTTAGGCTGTAAATTAGGTTTATTTCCTCACAATGACACAAAATCCTAGATATACTTATCGAGTGAATATAGGGGCTGAAAGCCCATATCTAGTCTTTTACAAAAATACCTTATACACCTTTGTAATTACTCATTCTTTTGGGTTATTGTCATAAATTAGATATCTACTCCTGTTAGTGGTACGTTTTGGGAATTAACCTTTTTTTCTTATTAAGTTCTGCTAATTAAACTTTATTGGTGGGTCAAATTGGTGTTTTTCTCGTTCTGTTAATTGAACTTTTTTTCTCGGCATCAACGGTTAAACTGTGTGGTATGTCATATGAAATACTAAAATGCTGACATGTTTTCTGATGTGTCTTGATGACATAGATAGTCACTACTTTGTACCAAATGGTTATTGCAAAAAATATCTACGTCATCAAGACATATGAGTATACACGTCAGCGTTTGAGTATAACTTATGAAAAGTCAGACAATTTAACCGGTTATCAAGTTACCAGTAGAAAGACAAGACAAAAGAAAATTACCAATATTGACCACTCACAAAAGTAGGCATCTATTTTATGCCATTAACTCATTTATTCTTATTCATTTCTTTTTCTAGTTTTTATAAATATTTTATAACATGTCGTTTTTGATAAATTTTTGTAGTACATGTATTTGTATGTAAACTTGAGTTGAGTGTGCTGAACTGCTGAACATAGTCACATAGAACTAGGATCATCCAGTAGGGGTTCTCGGCACGGGCTCGCGGTAACATATAATTTGGTGCAATCGGCCCTATTAATGAAAATACGTAGTCATTATTTCCTGCTTAGAATCTGGTAAGATGGGCCAATCAAACTTTATTTATGCCTCAAATCTCACAACCAATGGATGAAGTCATTGAATGCTAATTAAACTCTTGATTCCAAAATGACGGTTTTGCTTATAAATAATTTTGCACTGAAAGTACCACGTTTGGTACATGCAATCCAGAATGAAACATATGGGCACCCTAGCGTTCAGTGTGACTATCTCAAACGTGTCAGGGTCGTGATTGATATGAGGTAGGAGAGAAGCCAAGGCAGGGTGGATACAAGGAGACACTCTTCACCATGTCTTTTTGTTGCCATCCTTCTCACCTGAAAGATCTGAGTGACCCACTGACTATGTGTAGTCCAAACCACAAATGGATAGATGAAAAGCATACACATGTTTACATGGTAGCAAAGTAAGTTTAGTAGGTAGAAGTTGAGACTGATCTTATTGGTGCCTACAAATAAGTTTGGTGACCATTCAGAAGTCAAACAGTCTGAACAGTGGCTTTTTTCCTAGTTTTGATACATATGCTGTTCTTCATGAGAGACAATCTCTGATTACTTATATGCAGGTTGGTGGTAATCCGGTAACCGTGGCAGTGGGAAATGTCATCTCTGAAGAAGGTTTCTCACTATTGATGCCGCCAGCAGCTGCAGGAATGATTTGGAAAGCTCTTCTCAGTCATGGTGCAACCCCCATGGGTTCTAATGCATGGGAAACATATAGAATTATCCAAGGTTTAGTGCTTAGTTTATTAGCTTCTTGCTAGTTGCATTTTAAATATAGAATTAAAAAAAATGATTTTCTAACAAATAATAGAACAGCCTATCCTACGAGTCACTTATTTTCGTATCACAAAAATAATAAATTAATAGTAGTACTTTCTTTGTCCATAAAACTGTTTACATTGCTAGTTGTAAAGTATAATTTATCTATCAAACTCTTCTAAAAGATCAACCTTAATACTGATGTTATGACATCGAGCATCACACAGCTATCATGCAGTCAAATTTTAATTCAGTTTATGAAATAATGTGATTATATATAGGTGGCAAATGCGGCCCATTTCTTATGAATGGGTCACTTGGGGTTCTGTATTATCTTAAACGTCTCGCATCTAAAAAGTAGCTAAAAAATCGGGTCAAATGCATCAAACTGGTTAAATGGTTTCAAGTCACCCATCTATTTATATTGCATACACGTATACAACCTCCTAGATCGTTTTTATTCTGGAAACTTTTTTTATTGTAATAATTTTGTTTTTGTACTATAATTTTAAGAAATAAATATTTTTTAAAATGGACAAAATTCTTTGCGAGTCAACTCAACCCCACCTTGCCGGCTGGTCCTTTTCCACCCGAACCCGTCTTGACCCCTTACCAACCCGTCTGACCAGCCTAATTTGCCACCTCTAAGTTAGCAATGCCAATAAAGGGCATCCAGCCAAATCTTCCATTGCATTACATAAATTAGAAAAGAGTTCAATATTCATTCAGTTTCCAGAACGTGATATGACTTCATGTCATCTTACAAGTTTCTCTTGTTCTATCCAACTTAAAATCCACAGGAAGGCCAGCACCTGGTAGTGAGCTTACGGACGAATTTAATGTTCTCGAGGCTGGTCTGTGGAATGCAATTTCTGTCAACAAAGGTACCTCTGTCATTCCTGTAATTTTCTTGTAAACAGATATTTTTAGCAGTTAAGTTAAATATGAACCTCATATAGGGTGTTACAAAGGACAAGAAACCATAGCCAGATTAATCACATATGATGGCATCAAGCAAAAATTATGGGGGATTCAACTTTCATCTGCAGTGGAACCTGGCAGTCCAATTACAGTCGAAGGAAAGAAGGTACAAGTCTCAGTTTCATTGGAGTTGGCAATTTTAATTAATGCAAAAACCGAAACAAGATATGATCAACGTCAAAAGAAATAAGGACAGACATAAAGTTAAGCTATATGATGTTTATTTTTGTAAAAAAGTTCTTATTAGTGTACTTCTATTTTTGTCTTAGTTATTTTGCCATCAGTAACATAACCTATATGAAATTTTTGCAGGTAGGAAAGTTGACAAGCTACACAGGTGGAAACAAGGGAAATGAGCATTTTGGTTTAGGGTATATAAAAAAGAAAGCTGCTTCAAAAGGGGACACAGTTGTCGTTGGAGGCAATGTTTCTGGGACAGTGGTGGATGTTCCATATCTTGCACGCCAGCACCCATTGGTCTTGAGTTCAAAACAATAGGCCCTGCAGTTAATAAGCTTCCAACAGTGGTTGTCGTTTTGCTCCATATCAACTTTGTCTTCACTTATGAATACAAGAAGAACAAAGATGATAGTAGAAGACATCAGTTAAGTTAAAAGATTATACTTTATAAAGAAAATGACATTTGATTGTTATATATCTTAAATTAAATAGAATAAGTTTTGCATCTATGTTACTCTTAACATGTGCTGAAGTGTTTAATGGGCATCACTAATGATTTTCTGCTTATCGAAAGCTTCAAATCTAATCGCAATAACTGCTTTAGGGAGTGTGCAGCAGTCTGAAAGACTTGCCAGTTGATATTACGTTATATTTTGCAGATTATGTAAAATATAACATTATCTGGTATCTGTAAATGTGATCCAGCGCCATGAGTTTAAACTGCATTTAGCAAGTCATCCATGGGAGTTGTAAACTTGAGCGATAAGCTGACTTGATTGTGCAACTGTGTCGGGGTAAACGAGGACGTCATTTGAAACAAGGGTGACCCTCTTTTTGACTTTTTACGGCTAGACACAATCGTCACCGTTCCTCCCACCTTTACGTCAGTACCACATCATCATTCAACACAACACCATTCCCCTCACATTTCAGCTACAATGGTCACGACTCTCCTCACCACTATTGCAAATATTCACTTTATACAAACATATCTCACAAATATCGACATGTACTTACAAATCAAAACCCATAAATAATAATAAAAGATGCACGGTACCCGAGTGGTGAGCACCATCACGACTCACTCTTCTTTTTCAAGGGGATGGTTTTAGTGGTGTACTCATGAGGAGGTGAGCCCTCACTTCACTTTAAGGGTCAAAAGTTTAACTATGTAATTTATAAGGTAAAAGCTATAAATGATTAATGTAAATACAAAACAAACTTATACTTTCTCAATTTTTATATTGTCATTCTTTTTAACAATGTTCACGTCAGTTGTCATAATGGTTAACTAAACGCTTCTTTCTCATGCAAAAAGACTTAAATATTATTTTTTTTCGTCTTTACTACCAATCTTGAATGAACTTTACAATGTCAAAATCTGTAAGCACTTATGGTGAGATTGTGTTGTGTAGTATATGCTAACCAACTTTGAGTGCACGGTACCCGAGTGGTGAGCACAATCACCACTCACTCTTCTTTTTCAAAGGGATGGTTTTAGTGGTGTACTCATGAGGAGGTGAGCCATCACTTCACTCTAAGAGGGCACAGTGTCATAACGCCGTTGGCCCTCAAATCAACGTCGTTTTCGGCGTTATAACACCAGAGTGTGGATAGGGTGGACGGCGTTGGTGGCTGTGTTAACCCGCCCACGTAGCAACGCTGCACATTAAAAAAAATCATTTTTTATGTGTGTGTGTCTAGTGTGTGTTTTTACAGCGTGTGTGTGTGTGTGTCTAGTGTGTGTTTCTGTGTGTGTTTGTGTGTTTTTTTTGTGTCTTAGGAAGATGAAGGTGAAGAAAGTGGCCCAAAATGATTTTTATTTTTTTTATTTCGCTTTTTATTATTATAATTTATATTTTTATTAATTGATTAAATATTTAGTTTGTTTTAAAAAAAGAAAAAAGAAAAATGTTGAGTCCCAAAAAAATGGTGTTAATGTGGTATTATGATTAAAGAGGTTTTTTTGTGTGTTGGTATTATGGTGTTAAAGCTGACATGACAGTATTTTTTTGGTGTTATGACACGTGAGGCTCTAAGGGTCAAAGTTTAACTATGTAATCTATAAGGTAAAAGCTATAAATGATTAATGTAAATAACAAAACAACTTATTATACTTTCTCAATTTTTATATTGTCATTCTTCTTAACCATGTTCACGTCAGTTGTTATAATAGTTAACTAAGCACTTCTTTCTCATGCACAAAGACTTAAATAGGGTCTCAAACAAGGCGACCCCTTATCCCCCTTTTTATTCATTTTAGTCATGGAAAGTCTTCATATCTCCTTTCAACGTGTGGTGGACGCAGGTTTATTTAAAGGCATCAAGCTAAATTCATCCACGACTATCTCTCATATGTTCTATGCGGATGATGTTGTCTTCGTGGGTCAATGATGCGAGGGTAATATTACTACCCTTACTCATGTGCTCGAATGTTTTTATCGATCATCCGGGCTGCGGATTAATATGGCCAAAAGTAAAATCATGGGAACTCTGGTGGCTAAGGATACTGTTAACAATGCTGCGGTCAAACTTGGATGTCTCATTCTCAATACTCCGTTTACATATCTTGGTACTAAAGTTGGTAGCTCGATGACTCGATATGATGCGTGATAGGAGGTTATAATAAGGTATGTTCTCGTCTTTCTAAGTGGAAAATGAAATGCTTGTCGACAGGTGGCAGACTAACTCTCATTAAATCGGTGTTGACTGCTATACCTATTTTTCACTTGTCTATTTACAAAGCCCCGCTTGCTGTTCTTCGAAAGCTCGAATCTATTCGCTGCCATTTTTTTCATGGGCATGATCATAACAACACTCAAGCCTGTTGGATTAAATGGTCTAAAATCTTAGCGCCAAAAGATAAGGGTGGTCTCGGTGTGTCCAGCCTTTATGCTTTAAACAGATCCTTAATGCTCAAATGGGTATGGAGATTTTTTGACCAAAGTTCGTCATTTTAGGCTCGTATTATAAAGGTCATTCATGGTGTCGATGGTCAAATTGGCAAACACATAACTGTGTACAACAATTCTAGTTGGTTGCATATTGTGAAAGAAATGGGTGTTCTGAATCATCTAGGTATTAACTTCCTGGATCTCATGCGTCTCAAATTAGGTGATGGATCTGAAACATATTTCTGGCGTGACCGTTGGATAGGGGATGATTCTCTCAAAAAATTATACCCACGTGTGTACGCTCTTGAAAATTCTGAAGACGTGACTGTTAGATCGAAGCTGACAGATCTAAGGCTGGAACATTCATTTCGTCGGGATCCTAGAGGCGGTATCGAACAGGCGCAGTTTTCTTCCTTGTCAGACTTGGTTTCTAATGTTAATTTATTGCCGATATCGGACAAGTGGTCGTGGACTTTAAATGGTTCAGGGGAGTTCTCTGTTGCATCTATCCGCAGGGAGATTGACAACATAAGATTAGCTGTTGTGTCTTCTAAAACTCAGTGGATCAAATCGGTTCCTATTAAGGTTAACATCATCGCTTGGAAAGTGAAGCTCGATGCTCTCCCTACGCGGCTCAACATCTCTCGTCGAGGTATCGCCATTAACTCCATTCTCTGTCCTATTTGTGATAGTGGAGTAGAATCCTCCAACCACTTGTTTTTCATGTGTAATTTGGCGCTTCAACTTTCTCGTAAGATCTCTCATTGGTGGGACATTCCGCCTTTCGAGGGCAATTCATATGACGCTTGGTGTGCTTGGTTACTGTCCTTGCGGCTCCAGTCAAAGTTTAAAGCTATTCTCGAAGGCATCTTCTACGTTATGTGGTGGCACCTTTGGACGTTCAGGAATAAACTTCTTTTTGAGGCCACGAACCCTTCGAAGGCGATTATATTTGATGATATTGTCTCTAGATCTTTTTATTGGTGTAAGTACCGTTGTAAAGCCTCGTTTAGTTGGAACGATTGGCTTAAATCTCCTTACCTTGTAACTCTTTAACTCTAGCACCTTGCTAGTTTTTGCCTTAATAAATTTGCCGTTCAAAAAAAAGTCCATTAGTTCATTTTGTCCAAGTCTTGTCCATAATATTAAGTCATTTACAACACTTTCACTTACAACTTATTTAGTAACTTTTAATTAACTAGTTTAGGTACATACTTCATACTTCTTAATAAGTTAACTATACTTTTATAGGGCTTATGTTTCCATTATAACATGTTCTTAACTTTCACATGACATATGAAAAAGTATATAAAAAATAATCACAAGTAAAAATCAATTTTACATGTTATTAAGTATCCTAGATGGTGATGAGCCATATAAACATAATATATACACAAAATCATGAAAGTAAAGATATTAAGAGTTTTAGTGACCTTAGGTGAATAAGGGATGAATGAAAAACAAGATCACACTCTTGTGATAAAAATCCAAATTTAACAAGAACACCCTAACTTGTTTAAACCTTGTAAATGTTTAACAAGCCTTCAAATCTTCATGGAATGGCTTAAATATGTTATGAGAATACTTATAAATGTTGTGAATAAAATTTTTATGGATTGTTTGTGTATATTTATTTTGGGACGTGTAAAATGGAGAGAAAAGGGAGATGAAATTAATTTTTGCTTATAGAAATGAAGTGAATGAGTTATCTACTAGTATACACTACTTATATGTATAAAAGACTATTCAAAAACATCAAGAGGGTTTTAAGGGTATAGTTGGTCAAATAACTAGGTCTTACTAATTCAATGTAGTACATGCACTAGGTTATTAATATGTGTGTTCTTTGTTCCCTAATTTGAATGTTATCCCATGAAAACATGGAACGAAATGACTAGCTAAATCTATTGGTAAAAAAAAGATGAAAGTATTACTTGAGGTGTAAAAATGTGTAAGTTAAATGTAAGTGTAGTTTTATTTAAAATGTGTATACTTGAGAATGTATGATCTAGCTTAATTCTTTTATGGTAAATGACTAACAAAATAAATATGGATATAAAACTTTGAATATTAGGAATAAAAATGGGTATTTGTTGAAGCGTAGATTAATTTTGGTGGTTCCGGGAATGCCTAAACTTATTAATTTGCGTAACGTAAAAGTTTTACGTAACCAATAAAAATAAAATATAAAAAGTTAATTATTACTTTCGAAGAAAAAAAATAATGCTTTTATCGTTTGTATAATGTTATCGTATAAGTAGGTCAATCGTCTTGTAAAATAATATTTTTAAATTTAAAACTCGTATAAATATTATATAAATGATTCTAAAATGTTTCGCAAATTTTTTATTAAAAACGAACCAACACTATTCATGTCAGGAAATAGTGTATAAAAATCATATTTCTCTTGTTTTATACGTTAAATGAAAATTTTTAGCTTACGCGATTTAACTATGTAATAAGAATTAAAAGTAAACGCGCACGAGACTAAAAAAATAAATAGTGAAATAATGACGAAATTAATGACGTCATAAAATAACCTGAAAATACGAAATGTTACAGTCTCCTCCGGTTAGAAGTGCCTTGTCCTCAAGGCTCAAGTCGCGACACTTGACGAAGGTACGAGTTTAATGAAAAGATGCGAATATTTCTTCCAGAATTCTGTTGATGAAGAGGTGTAGGTTTTAAGGTGACTACTCTTAGCATGACATGGTCTTTCCCGAATGCATAGGTAATCAGTCTATGCATGGAATATACATAGGTGATTAGACTATGTATATTTTAGGGCCAACGATGCGATGCTCATTTTCGTCAAAATAGTGTGATGTATGAAATGATATCAAATAGTTTTATCACGTAATGAAATAATTAATAAAGTGAACGTGAAGTAGCTCATAGGGTGACAACAAAATGATAGCAGAATGGTTTATGATACAGTGGCAAAATGGTTCATAGGATGATTTTAAAATATTTATAAGGTATTAGCCAAATAGTTTGTGGTAAAGTAACTAGTGGAATTTACAAAATATGCCGAGTTTTCGATATCATCAAAAGGGAATAAAGTAAAGTCGCGTAAATGATAGAAGTTAATCGTAAGAGATCAAGA
>BQNB010149706.1:0-16134 GCA_026074375.1 Tanacetum coccineum | reverse complement strand
GTGTAAAATATTTTTGTATTTTTATATAAAATAAAACAAAAACTTTCACAAAGAAAGGATCTTCAAGGCTTGAATACAAACAATCCCGTAAAAATCACTACACCTCTCCCCGGCAGCGGCGCCATATTGATAATCATTTTTATACGTATCAAACAAATAACCCTCAAATATATATAATATATAAAATAAAATACATATACATAAGCAAAGTATCATACAAATTATTCTTAGGAAAGAATAATAAGTAATCAACACGGGTATCATTCTCCTCGGTGAGAGGTGAATGGAAATTCATGTTTATGTCGCGAATCGAGCTTGATTATCATTAAAGATTTGGATTGAATTCTAAATCTAATAACACAAAAGGAAAGAAATTAAAGGCATGCTAAACTAGAAATTAAAGCAATTTTAAAAACCTAACGACATTTAAACACTTAACGATTAATTAACGACTAACGGATAAACAAAAAAATATCAAAATAAACTCTAAAAACTTAAAATGCAAATTTCTTAAATAAGACCTAATTAGCTAAAGCAGATGAAAAACTAAGCATACTAATAACAAATAAGCACATACTTAAGGAAGATAAGCCCTAGATAATAAGCTGAATCTAAAAACAGTTTAGACTAAAACTAAGCAGTTTGATATAAAACTAAGTTTAAACTAAATCCAAACTACACACTAGCATTATAAGCAACTAATCTACATAATAAGCACAATTAATCAACAATAAGCAAAGATTAAGCAGTTTATTAAGCTGAACCAAAAATTAAGCTAGAAAGAGTAAAGTGAACATACCATTATCCTTTGCTCAAAACAAGGATTTAAATGCTCTTAGAGCTTATCTACAAGCTCCAGCTTATGAAAATAAGCTGATACAAACCCATAAGCCCATCTATTTCTGGCTTATCTTCCAAGAAGCTTAAAACCACAGTACTTAACCAATTTGAAGTATAATTAACCAGCTTGTACAAATAAGCTTTGGAAGCTTATTTGTACAAATTAACAATGAATTGAGACTTATACAGTTTATAAAAGCTTATTATGGCTTAATATGAATTCAAGGTGAATTTGCATAAGAATAAAAACATTAATGTAAAAGACAATTAAGCTAAAAATTTAACTTTTTATGAATTCATAAAAATGAGTATAAATCTGAAAAAGGAAATACAAGTTTTAATAAGCTGAAAATTTAAGCTAACCTAACCTAATCCTACACTACTCCGACACTAGATGATTTCTACTGTGTGAATGGCCATCTATTTATAGCGTCTGAGGGAAGCTTTTAGGCCATGAAGAGGAGCGTCCCAATCTCTTATCTCGTCTCTTAGATCAAAACCAATCCTTAATTAATCATTTAGAGCCCTTGATCCCTTTCCACATATCTGTGGCCAATGATATGCTTCGGGATTGCCAACATGTCATTGTTGGTGTCAGACGCATCAGGTGTATCTTCCAGAAGCAAGGGGTGAGCGGGTGTGGAGAGTTTACCTTGGTAATTTGTTGTAGGGTAAGAGTGAAATGGGAGGGAAGGGGATAGGCACATAGTAATTTTGACCCGGTTTGGATTGTTGGGCTTTTGTAATTTTCTTGGGCTAAGATTCGGATAAAGGTAATGGACTTGGACATAAGAATGTATAAGGCTTAGGTTTTGTATAGTATAAATCTTAATGGGCTGACCCGACCCATTAAATGGGTACGGGTTAGCCCATTTAAAGATGTATACGCATTCGGCTTTGATTTCTTGCACTCTTCCAATCTCGTGCTCGAGTTTTGTCCGTTTTGCTTTGTTTTTGTCCATTAATGATATATTCGTTACCTGCAAGACACAATTAACAAAACACACATATACAATGCATTTTTCATGTATTTTTGGTTCATTATTGGTGTTTTTAGCTTTATATTAAGAAATAAATGATAAGTGTTTAAGCACATATCAGTGTCCCTCCATCACTAATCAAAGCTTTAGGAACTCCAAACCTAGCAAATAATTGTCTTAAAAACTTAACCACAACGCGCACATCATTTGTAGGTAATACTTGAGCTTCGACCCATTTGGACACATAATCTACAACTACTAATATGTATTTATTACCTCTAGATTAGGGAAATGGTCCCATAAAATCTAATCCCCAAACATCAAAGACTTCGCATACCTGAATGTTATTTTGAGGCATTTCATTCCTTGAAGATATGTTTCCCGATCTTTGACATACATCACATCGTCTTACATACTCATTAGCATCCTTAAAGACAGTAGGCCAATAAAATCCGGACTCATAAACCTTCTTTGCGGTAACATTAGCACTATGATGCCCGCCAGAATTTCGAGGGTTTCACTTCCAGTCACATATCTTCTCATTATATTATCCGCGTACAGTTTAAATGCATAAGGTTCCTCCTATAAGTAAGTTTTGACTTGCTGTTGCGGTTGTCGTAAGGGACTTCTACAAGAAGTTTTACAACTCCCTAGGCAGAGTACCTAATCATTGTAGTGGTAGTATAGGCAAGACTCGGGGGTTGTTATAGTTCTTTAGGGGAATAGTGTTAGAAACACGAAAAGTATCGGTCACTACCAATATTAGTTAGTCATAGCCCGTAGTTAGACAACTATTTGATTAAGAAGCTAAATGGCCTAAAGGCCCATGTAAAGCCTTTACAAGGCCCATGGCCGGCCACACCTTTGAGTATAAATACCCTCTCCATGTATGGAGAGGGTGTTGGTTGGTTGTATTTTCATTTCACACTTAATGCATTTTCTTTCTCTTACATTCTCTTCCTAGATATACTTCCTTCCTTCCCACTTTCTCTCTCTAGTTTTTTATAAAGATTAAAGCTTAAAGATAAAAGATTACTTATATCCTTCAATTAGTATCAAGAGCCATGGAGTGATTTGCTTAGTTTTTATGTTTGTATTTTGGTTCGTTTTTCCTTCTTTGAACCGTACGTTATTACTTGTTCTTTCTTTGTGTTTCAAAGCTTGTTCATACACTAAAAGATCATTTACTTAGGTAAAGTTGATCTAGTATCTTTGGATATAGGTGTATTTGCTTTGCATTAAAGAAAAACTCATTTTTGTTACAATTTTTTTATGTTCAAAAACCTTAAAAAGTACAATTCTTGATTTTACCTTTTTTGGCTAAAAAACCATAAAGTTTACATTTTTAAGGTACCGATAGGTTTAGTAATACTAGTTGTACAATAAAATTTGGAAAAAAAACAATCAAAAAATGTGTCTTTTTGTGTTTTAAAATTTTTAAGTTTCGTCCTAGTGTTACCCAAATTCACAGTTTATGTTGTAACCGAATTGGCAGTTTGTGTTGTATCCGAATTAGCAATTTCTGTTGTAACCGAATTAGCAATTTATGTTATAACCAAATTGGCAGTTTGTGTTGTATCCGAATTAGCAGTTTATGTTATAACCGAATTGGCAGTTTATGTTGTAACCGAATTGGCAGTTTGTGTTGTATCTGAATTAGCAGTTTATGTTATAACCGAATTGGCAGTTTACTGAAGCAACCGAATTGGCAGTTTACTAAAGCAACCGAATTGGCAGTTTACCAAGGCAACCGAATTGGCAGTTTTTCTAAAACAACCGAATTAGCAATTTTTCTATTAAAACCGAATTCGCAAACAAAAAGTTTAAAACTCAAATTGCCAAAACAAAATTATACGGTTTATTTTTGTGACTTGTAAAATTTCGTAAAACATTCACTTGTTTTCCCGGTTTTGTCAAGAATTATAAAATCCCGTGTAGTTTCATGACTCAAAACACATAAAAGACAACACCTTAAAACACAATTACTTTCTATCACCGTTCGATCAAATAGTAATCTTTTAACATACAAATTTCTCAATGACGACTCTTGCTGACAAAGCAATTCTTTCAGGTGCTGACAATCGTCCACCTATGTTGGAAAAAGAAATGTATGATTCATGGAAAAGCATAATGGAGCTATACATGATGAATAGACAACATGGACGAATGATCCTTGAATCCGTTGAAAATGGTCCACTCATCTGGCCTACGATTGAGGAGAATGGAGTGACTAGACCAAAGAAATATTATGAGTTATCTGTCACGGAAGCAATTCAAGCTGATTATGATGTCAAGGCAACAAATATCATTCTCCAAGGATTACCACCCTTGGTCTATGCACTAGTTAGTAATCATCGAATCACTAAGGAACTTTGGGAAAGAATGCAACTTCTCATGCAAGGAACTTCATTGACAAAATAGGAAAGAGAGTGTAAGCTTTATGATGAATTCGATAAGTTTTCTTATAAGAAGGGGGAAACACTATGTGATTTTTACTTGAGATTTTCACTACTACTCAATGACATGAACATCTACAATGTGAAATTGGAAGAATTTCAAGTGAACACTAATTTTTTGAATACTCTTCCTCCTGAGTGGAGCAAATTTGTGACTGATGTCAAACTGGTTTGGGATTTGCACACAACTAACATTGATCAGCTTCACGCTTACTTGGGACAACATGAATTTCATGCAAATGAAGTTCGTTTAATGCATGAACGCAACTCAGATCCGATTGCTTTGGTTGCAACCCATCAGATGACCTAGTCTCCTTATCAAACTCATCAAAACTCATATCAAAACTCTCAATTTCAACCACAAGTTTCACTATATCAGTCTCAATAATATGGATCACCTTTTTAGTCTCAACAATCAATCATCAACACCTCTTTCAATCACTTATCCATCCAGTGATTATCAATCATCATCAGTTCACCACAACGTTTATTCTCCATCATTATCCATCCTTCAATTAGAATATGCTCCCTTAGTTAACCAACAACCTGAATTTTCCCAACCAGACTCGGGTCTAATTGTACCAGTGTTCAAGCAAGGTGATGATCCCATTGATGCCATCAATCATATGATGTCATTTCTATCAGATGTCATCACATCTCGCTATCCTACTACCAATAATTAGCCGAGGAATTCATTAAACCCTAGGCAACAAACTACCATTAATGATGGAAGAGTGACATTACAACCAGTTCAGGGGAGACAAATTTCTTTTGCTACGAGAACAAGTAGGACATACACTCCAGGAGCAAGTGGAAGTATTTCTAGGAAACAAAGGACTGTTATTTGTTGCAACTGCAAAGGGGAAGGACACATGTCCAAACAATGCACTAAGCCTAAAAGGAAACGGGATGATTCTTGGTTTAAGGATAAAGTGTTGTTGGTACAATCTCAAGCAAATGGTCAAATTCTACATGAAGATAAGCTAGCATTTTTGGCAGATCCAGGAATTGCAGAAGGTCAAGCCACACAGACAGTCATTACCCACAATGCTACTTATCAAGCTAATGATTTGGATGCATATGACTCTGATTGTGATGAACTCAATACTGCTAAAGTTGCTCTTATGGCGAATTTATCTCATTATGGTTCAGATACTCTCGTTGAGGTAAACAATCATGATAAAGTGAATAACAACTTGATGAATCAAGTTGTGCAGGTGATGCCGTCTTCTGAACAGTCAAGTGTTGTGAATAATTCAGAGACTGAAATAACCAGTGATAGGAATATCATTCCTTATTCTCAGTATGTGAAAGAATCACAACAAGCAGTTGTTCAGAATTCTAATTCATCTACGCAACAAGATGCACTGATATTATCTGTGATTGAACACTGAAAACCCAAGTAGTTAATTGTACCAAGATTAATCTAGACAATAAAAGTGTCAATGATACCTTAACTGCTGAGCTTGAAAAATATAAGGAACAAGTTAAAGTTTTGAAAGAAGGATAAAATGTTGATTTAAATAGTAAAGATAATGTTTCAGATTCATGTCCACAGTCTGTAGAGATTGATCGTCTTAAACAAATTCTTTCAGAACATTTAAAAGAAAAGGAATCTTTAATGCAAACAGTTACTCTACTCAAAAATGATTTTAAGAAAGAATCTAGAAACATTGATAGAGAAATTGCTTTAGAAAAGAAGATCAAACAGCTGGATAATATTTTTTTTTAAAGAGATCAATCTGCACAAATTGTTCATATGTTGACAAAATCTCAGTTTTTCTATGATCATACCACTAAACAAGCTCTAGGTTTTCAAAATCCTTTCTATTTGAAGAAAGCTCAGCAGTTGGAACCGAAGCTTTATGATGGTAATGTCATTAAGAATACTAGTGCTATTGTGATTCCTGACTCTGAAGAGACCCTTATACTTGCTGAAGAGAGTCGTTCAAAAATGCTTTTAAAACAACAGGATCCAATGATGTTAGAAAAGAAAGTTAGTACTACACTAGTCGATGATGCTGCTCTTAACCAACTTTCTCAAGATTTTGAAACACGATTTGTTCCACAAACTGAATTATCTATTGAACAAGCCTTTTGGTATCAGAATTCTCTGAATTCTCCGAACCCGCTCCTTCTGGTAGACCCACCAAAGTTGAGGTTACAAAAGAACTTCCTAAAGTTAGCATGGTTAATACGAGTTTGAAGAAACTTAAACACCATCTTGCTGGATTTAACGTGGTTGTCAAAGAAAGAACCACGACCACAACCATCACTGAAGTCTCCTGGGGGTTTGAACATACAAAAGCTTTTTTTAGGGATGAAATAATTCCATTTGTAAAAGCTCTAAAGGACTTATTCAATACATTTGATCAATTTTTGATTGATGAACTTTCTGAAGTCCAAAATGTCTTTCAACAAATGGAACAGGCTGTGGAACAACATCGTTTAGAGTCAAAAACATATGAAGTTAAAATGAATCAAGTTTTGAACAAAAACGAATGACTCTTAGAACAAGTCATAAACAAAGACATAGTAAACATAATTGTGAGTTCTTCTGTGGATAATGCTTATGTGAATGTGCGTGAATGTGATAAGTGTCTCAAACTTGAGACTAAGCTTCTTAACAAAAAGGATTTCGTTGAAAAAGAGATTTATGATAAACTATTAAGAAGTTATACCACTCTTGAAAAACATTGCATCTCTTTAGAAGTTGATACTCAACTTAATCAGGAAATTTTTCAAAGAGACAATTTTGTTTCAAATCAAAGTGCTCCAAGTTTTGATCAATATTTTGAATTAAATGAATTGAAAGCTCAGTCGCAAGAAAAAGACACGGTCATAAAAAATGTGAAAGTATATATTTTTTTATTTGGTTGGTTTGGTACAAAGGAATCTAATTGGGTCGAGACTATCAATTTTTAGTTCATGATTCACATGTGATTCTTAGGATGGTAACTGCCAAAATAGTGATTCGTTTTGATCCAAACCGATCCAAAAACTTGAAATTTAGACCATTTAGTCTAACAAAGGAATATTAGGGTTTTGTTATTTATACTAAGATCGTCTTGTTTCAGTGTTATCTCAGGTGTGGTGGCTGCAATGACTCGTATATTTCCCCCAATCCAGGCATTAGCACCACATCTCTCGAATCCAAAGTAAGTAATTGTCAACATTTAGTTTATTTATTGTGTTTAGATATAGATCTGCAATAATCTAATGATTTAAAGTTTTGTCTTTCTACATGTGGTGTCAGCTTTTGATGCACAAATTGTCTTATATATTCATTTCTGACATTTTGGATTGACCTATCGCTTGGGCAGGCAATCAGGATGGGGTCCTAACATGATCATTGTTCATAGTTTTTCGAATTACATACTGTCGGAATCCAAATAATCACTTCACTTCATAATGATGAACAAGAAAATAAGCTAGGAGATGAGAAGAATTGTAGAGAGAGAAACTAGAAAGAGAAACTAGGGAGAGAATAAAATGGAGGTTGATTAACTTGCACAAACACAAATGAGACCAACAACCCTCTCTCCACACATGGAGAGGGGTTTATATACCCTAGATGGGCCGGCCTTAAAAGGCTTAGTGGGCCGAGGGTTTGTCTTGGGTTGGGCTCGAGTTTACTTGGGCTTTCGCCCGATACACGTGACCTATTAGATTACATTAAATGAGCCCAATACCCGTTCTAGCCTATTACAACATTTAATATATAAATGACCGAGACCTAATATTCCAAATGAACGAACTTCTCGTTCGACTCAATATTTTTGAGGCTAACAATCTCCCCCGAAGTGAGTTCATTGTGACACTCCTTCGTGAGATCAATGAGATTGCTTTTGTCGTTAAGCTCTTGTCTTTGTCTTGGTCTTTATCTTGTTGTAGGCTTGTTCCTTCATGCTTTGTGATCTTTGATCTTTAGCCTTTGTCATTGTCTTTTGACTTTGTCTTTTCGTCCGAGATCTTTAAATCTTTATCCTTCCGTCTTGATCGTCTTTGCCACCTTGCGATCTTGTGTCTTGACCAACATGCTCATACTTTGCATCATCTTGAAAGCTTGCTAACAATCTCCCTTGATAGACTTGATATCTTTGAAGGAAGATCTTGTATATCAGAGTTTGTGCGGAAGTCTTTGTCTTTAATTCTTGAGCTTTCATGATTCTTGAATCTTGATGCTTATAGTATGTCTTTGTAGTTTGAGCATGAGCATGTGGTAATGAATCCGACTTCAGCTGGAATAAGGCATCACCATCTCCATCTTTATGTATCCTGAAATAAAACAGTTAGCAATAAAGCGTGTGGACGAATATGGCTTTGTCATTCGTCCGGATTTGGTTAGATTAACCTCCGGTTCCGTAGGACCGTTTTACAGTATAAATACTGTACCTGTGATCAGGTAGATTCAAAGAATCTCCTTGACAGGGTTTCCAGCTCAAAGCGTAGGATCTTCTAACACAGATGTATTAGATTTACCATGCTTGCTAGTTCTCATTACCGGAACGTCTCAAAGCAGACAACACGGTAAGAGTGAATCAGATAGTTACTATCTTTCTGATTAAGCCGTCAATTCATTTCCTGGAACAAGTTTGATTCACATTGAATCGCACCATCGTTTCTTTCCAGTTGACACAAGTTTGATTCATATAGAATCTCGCAAGTCACCTACCAAGAGCTTGTTTGATGCTGGCTCAAGCAGGATTTCCATCTTCATTGTGAGTACATAAGTATCACTCGGATGTTCTGGCACAATCACAAGGATAATGCGTAGGACTCTTGTTAACAGCTTGTGAACTTATTGGTGTTCAACAAGTGTTAGAAATGGAATGTGTCCTAATGAGATTTATTTATGGATCTCTTGGCTCTAGACTCGATTAGTGCAATTGTTGACAAACCTCATCTGGTAAATTGCTTATCGATGATCAATTGACCAATCAGATGTTGATCCCTTTTGAACAATCTTACTTAACTGTTAAAGCTTAGAAGTGTTGATAGATCCAAGACAACTATAAATAAAGACTAAATTGAAATACTACAAACTATGCGGAAACTATTTTGTTAATACAAAGAAGAACAATAAACAGTAAAATATATCTTAGCTAAACTTTCAATATTAATGAAGCACAAACAAAGTTACAGAAAACCTTGAAAACTATGAATACTAATATGAAGAAATGACTTCTAGATCTATATCTCTAAACTAATGCCTTAAGTTTCTTTTATACACCAAGAAACCCTAATAGGCTTACAAAACGCGTCTAGTGATAATGCATATCTATTCCTAATATATCTCATGCATATCACATTAGCAATACTAACTATTATAACTAACAGCACTAATAAACTGACAGTACTAACACTTTGTACTGACAACACTAACTATTAAACTAACAGTACTAATGACTTAGACTGTTTTCTCTAATCTTCAGCAACAGTACAAACTTGAACCAACAACATTAAGTTGTAGAAGCCTCTAATTCCCAACAATCCTCCCCTAAACTTGTGATTTACCTTCAAATCATCAAGTTTATGAATTAAACCTTCTATGTTGAGGATGCTTCCAAACACCTTGCTATCTTGGTCTGTTTGCTTGATAGAAGATCTTTCTTAAAAGTTCTATAGACATCTCACTATCTGCTTCTACTAATAGTCTAGCCACCATCATCAATCCAAGTGTTCCCCTGGTTAAAGATATTCTATTTCTCAACCACCTAAAGATATCATGTCTCTACTGAAGATACATGGTTGAACACTGTTGGGATTCTTGATTTGTGAGACAAAGTGAATAAAAATGAAACAAATGTGAAAACAAGAAGGACCAAAATTGTCATCATGAAGTTCTACAAGATGTAGAAGAAAATAAAGATTTGGTCAAAATAAGATAAGAATGAATATTAATGAGAAGATAATTAATTGATTCTCTCATTAATATATTAATTAGTTTCCTTGTAAGCCTAGGACTCCTTATGCTATAAAAGGAGGTCCAGGCATTTAGAAAAATCCATCCATAGAAAACTAGAGCTCTCCCAATGAGAGTCTAGATAGTTAGATAGCAAGTCGACTGATGAGAGTTGAATAGTACACCATAGTTAGTTGGTGTAGCCCCAAATAATATTAGGGTAAATATGATAACGTCAATAAAGAAACCTTGTGATAACATTGATTAGTTCTTTAATTATTCCACTGCGTGTTATCAATCATGTTATTGTTTCATCCTAGATATATAAGATCTAATCAATCTTGAGCTATAAATGATCTTATCAATTGGTATCAGAGCCTGGTGGCTCTCGATATCTAGGATCTACAAGGTGTTATATGTCAAAGAACGAAGATAAAACCCTAATTCGGTTGATCATCATAAAAATATTCAAAAAGGAGTTTCTTGTTTCTGATCTCGGCATCCGTATTACAAGAAGAAGCTTCAAGATCATGTGAAACCAATGGAGTTCTTAATTGACGAGCGTGTACAAGAATCTAAGGTTTCAACCTTGGTGTTTTTAGATATGCTGGCGTGATGGGTATGTATCTGATGTTCAAACCATGCAGGTATGTTCTTTGTTTATGATTATGGTTGCTGGTTTTGGTAACAAGACGAAACCACAAACCCTAGTTTTATATTAGGGTTTAAATGATTGTGATGATCGTTTAATATAAGAATAGCAGGAAAATCTTGAACATATTATTGATGCTAAAACGTTGGGATTCGTGAAAAGATTTATATTATTTGGGGTGAAAGAAAGTTAGTACTGGCCGATCATGAGTTTTAGTACTGCAACTTTCAATGTTTAACACTGTTGTTGTGTTAGAAAAGAGATGGAAAAAGATATGCGCTCATAATAATATACACAGTTCGTGAAAAGAGATATTTTTAATCAATGAAAAGAGTTTATTATAAAGAAAGAAAGAGGATTCGTGTATAAGAAGGAAAGATTGGTGGATTGCGTGTGAGATTGGATATGTTTTTGGTAAAGATTCACATGTATATATATATTTGGCATGTATACATGTGTATATATGGATAATATGAAGAAGTACTATTCGTATTGGGCTTCAGGAAAATTAATGTAAGCCAGTTTGTTTTTTAAGTACTTTGTTCTAGGATGGAATGACAAAGGTCAAGGCAGTTACTACAATTGTTCTATGATTAAATACAACCATGTGACTTAACGAATTTAATGCAGCTCATTATACAAAAATGTTGCTTACTTTTTGAGGGTTTTTGAAATATGTGATTTAAGTTCGGGGCTTTATTGATATTATATTAGCTCAAAGATGTTTGGGCTATGAGTTACATGAAGTTTCGAGTGGCATATGTTCCTTGGAAACAACTTTGCTTTATAATATTGTTCGAGTGATGAAAGTGTTGTCAATAAAAAGTTAATAATGCTCGCTGTTTTGTTTAGTACTGCTGGTTAGTGACAGATTAGTGACAGAACAGTGACGTTTTGGTACGCATCCAACAACAGAATAAATGAGTCACTAATAACATGGGAGAAGGAGTACCCAGTTTAGCGACAATTTAAGCGACGGATTAGTAACTAGGAATAAAGTGTCGCTAAAATGAATTACGATTAGTACTCTGCACTAGATTTTTAATTATACTGACAGAGTCTCCCACAAAAGCAGTTTGTTACTGCTAGGCTTGTCCGATATCGGACATACTTAGTTTCCGATGGATTTGGAAATCTCGGACAGAACTATTTTTCAAATATTTATTCTTACTGATTTATGGCTCGTATTATTTTAGAGATTAATTGAAGATTTATTACTAAGACAATTGAATATTGCTTATTATGATGTTTGTACTGGGTTTATACACAGGTGCGTGTCTTATCATATCTTAAAGTATAGTTTTGCAGGCTATGACTTTAAAGATAACTTGTTTGTGCTTACAATGATGTGACGGAGACTTGTCAAAATCTAGCAAAGGTGTGTGATTTTTCTTATGGTGCTCAATGCTCACATAGCACCACTTAGTATGTGTCTCATAGAAGATGAGGATTTTGTCCAAGAGGTTGCTGTCTACTTAATAATTCACAATTTATTATAAGTTCGACGTCATGTGATAGTGGCAAGACATAAGACACAAGTTTGAGGAGATTCAACTCTTCCATAAATTGTTATACTCCGTTTTCTTCATCAGTATCACTACATAGAGCCACAAGTTCGAGATTCAAGAGATGGTAAACATATTGGTTTCAGGGGAAGCTTAATAATTAAATGTTTAACCATCTACATGAACCACTTAAGGGGAAGTGTTTACAAGTTGCATATCTACAAGAAGACCCTAATTGGATTGATACAAAAAAGGGAAGAAGACTACAAGATAATAAGATTTGGCAGCTTATTTATGTGTGTGACATAATCAAGGATTCTAATTCCTTATCTTAAGTCAAGGGGGAATGCATAAGGATTTTGTTTCATTCAGGGAGATGATTACATCTCAACTTGTAGGGAAGCTTGGCTTTATGATGAGATCGTACGAGACTTTGTTTGTTTGTCATCATCCCCCCCAATATGGGGAAGATTGTTGAGGATTCTTGATTTTGATGAGACAAATTGAATAAAAAATAAAACAAGATGGAAACAATAAGGACCAAAATTTTCATCATGAAGTTCAACAAGATGTAAAGAAAATAAAGATTTGGTCCAAATAAGATAAGATGAATATAAATAAGAAGAAAATTAAATGATTCTCATTAATATATTAATTAGTTTCCTTTTGTAATCATATGACTCTAGCTATAAAAGGATGTCCCAGGCATTTAGAAAAACCATCCATAGATAACTAGAAGCTCTCCCAATGAGAGTCCTAGTATGTTAGATAGCAAGTCAACTGATTAGAGTCGAATAGTACACCATAGTTATGTTGGTGTAGCCCCAAATTATAGTTATGGGGGTAATAGGGAAACGTTCAATAAAGAAAACCTTTTGATAACTTTGATTGTGTTCTTTATAATTCCGCTGTGTGTTAATGCAATCATTGTTATTTTTCATCTAGATATTATAAGATAAAATCAAACTTGACTATAAATCGATTCTTACTTGTTTGGGATCCCTTACTTAATAATCTTGGGAACCTTTAGCTTGCACAGGTTTGTTCTTTAGATAATCCAAAAACAACAATAATGAAATACTGATTGAACACTAGTGATTATACAGAAACTAATCAACAATGCTAAGAAGAACAATATTAAGAAAACGCAAAAGATCTTCTATCAAACTCACACTTTATATTATAACTTGAATCGTACAAGTTACAAGCTATATGCTAATTGATCTTCTATTGATCAATATTTATTAACTTATGCTCTAGGGTTTCTTTTATACACTAAGGAAACCCTAATGGGCTTTACAAAAATACGTGAGAATAATGCAATCAATATTCCCTAATTTAACTCATTCATATCTCCTAACATCACAACTATTAAATGCTAGCAGCACTACTTACTAATAACAACACTAACAATATTAGCAGTACTAACAATGCACTGACATACTAACTATACTTAACAAGTACCTAAAGACTATACTATTTTCTTCAATCTTTCTCATCAGCACTAAATCTCACCTATCACACCAATGTTTCACCACAACAAATAAGTTGTAAAGTCTTCTAAAACCCAACACTCCTCCCCTAAACATGATGTTTACTTGTCAACCTTTATGTTTCTTCATCTTGAGCGTTCCTTGAAACCAGGAGGATGTATCCAAACACTTTACAACCTTTTAAACTTCAACTTTGATTGAGGCTTCTAGTCTTTTCAGCAACACAGCAAAAATACAAACTAAGTTGGCTATGTAGTTTTTGGCAAACTACCAGCCATAAACGGATTTGATATTTCTTTACCAGTAGCCGTTTGCTCTGGAATAGCCAATGCTTCATTGCTATAACATGGTGCACTGATAACCATATAGTTTTTAGTAAACTACTACTATCAATGGAGGTTGGAAATCGTAGAGAAGGGAGGGTGAATGACGTTTCCCGATTAAAAATCTAAAATGTTAATATATCAAAATTATCCGATTAAGCGTGATACAATAGATGAGTTTTCATAACAAGTAATACACATGATAATACATCGATTTACAACATACAACCCAATACACAATTTCACAATAATTACAAAGACAGAATTAAGACAATATAGAACAACACATCACACAATTGTGCAAAGTATAAAATATAAAGCATAAATGCGAGTATAAATGAAAAGAGATAAGTGAAAGGAAATGCAAACCGGACATATGATTTAAAGTGGTTCGCCAACGAGCACCTCTTCTGTACACCCTTCGCCCTAGCTACCACTCCCGAAACCCACTGAGAGTTCTCACTAGTCATATAAGCTCCTTAGGCGGAGAAAACCGTACACAACGATGCTAGATCAATATCCAACACTAAGCAAAATGTCGAGTACTAATCTTAGCTAACAAATAACCAATCTATCCCAACACAACTTCACGACTCACGCTACTTCACAACCTTCACTACACAACTAGCTATCACACCTGATCCAACTACACAACTTCTTCACATCTTCAAACTTCCAACTTCTTCACACTTTACATAACTTCACAACTCCACACCTTCACAACTTCTCCTCACCTACACTACTTATGTCACAACTATCTAACACTACTAGAAAGGGATCACCAGAGACCTACTTACAAAACACACAAGATTACCATGATCAAGTCAAATTATTATAAGTTTGGAATCATGGACACGATCTAGTGCATAATGAATGTAAGACATGTCTCGAAATGCCCTAACTAGCCTACATAAACTTCGTATCCTTAATGTATAACGAAAGTTCTTCTCTTGCACAATCCATGGATGGATGAATTGATCAACATTTTAAACAAAACTTATAATAAGTTAAGTGACAAAAGAAAAGGGTTTGAAGGACGTTTTAGATCTGAGAAAACTTTGTGGCAAAGAGGTGAGAAAATTGTGGGGAATAGTCCATATTTATAGGACAAAAGGATGACGGTCAATGTCGGCCCCCTTAATTTTAAGGTGGCCACCCATGTAATTATGGGGGCGCCCCTTAATTAGATGCTTCCCTTTTGCGTATTCAGGGGAGGTTTTTACTGGACCATTTCCGATTTTAAATATATATTTTAATTAAAACATTTCTTATAATTACAAAAATATTTTGTCTAATTATTTTTATAAAAAGGTTTTGTTATATTTACAAAAATGTAAGGTTTAGGAAAAAAATTATTTATTTGATCATCCAACAAATTTAAAGTTTGTTTGTTCATATCTTTAGTGATTTACGTCAGGTGCAAACTTATATTTGTTGTTGAAGCAGACTTGAGACGTCGAGAGATGTTGACGTATGAATGCATTTCTGATTTGTGATTATGAGAAACTTGAGCACTTTACGTTGTGTGTTATAAGTTACATGCTTGTCATCACCGAAACATAAATAGAATGTATAGATTAAATATCATAATATTTGCACTAACAATCTCCCATTTTTTGATGATGACAAAATATGTAAACTATAACTCATAGTAAAATATATAAGTTACTCGTTTACACTTCTTCTCCCCTTTGGTCGAAACAAAAAGGTAGACACTCCAAGCCATTTATTCCAATAGCCGAGACTTTTACTACACTTCACTCTTGAAATAAAAAGGCGAGCTTGCATCATCCCCAGTGAAGTCTTGCTCCTATCACCATGTTTAATCATCTTAATCTATAAACTTTGACACTTGATCACCCCTAGCTCATTGCACTCGTATGATGCTTGCATCCCTTGCACATTGATTCTAGCGGATCCATGGATCAAATTTGTTACAAAATCTTAACCTACATCAAGGGTTAGTCTCGTGCAACAGAA